>JAMFLL010000304.1:5686-45348 GCA_027475725.1 Pythium rhizo-oryzae
GGGCGGCACGCGGTGGCTCCCAGAGATGGGGGGAGATGGACCCACCGTAGCGCGTGGACCACGTCTTCTCTGGGAGGTACACGAGCGCCATGGCGACAACCGGGGCGGCGGTGGCAGCGAAGCGTACGATCGCAAAGATCCCGCTTGAAGTGAGGAGGCGCCCACCCAAATTGGCTTGGTGACAACCATGCGATGGCAGCAACCACAAGGGCGCCTCAGACTCAGATGCAGACAAGACACCGCTTGAAGGTCCCTTTTGGACCAATCAAAGCGCGTCACCTGCTGCTTCTTCGGCTCTCGTTCCTCGGCGACTCAGAAAATGTTCTTCGGGGACAATTAGGGATAGGTCACGTCCAATCTAGCTTTTTTGTTCCCGCCGGAAGGTTATGGAGCCACCAACACTCTCTCACGGTCACAAATTGTGACTCACAATTACTCACCGGCTGGACTGCCCCAAACAAACCCAAACAACAATCGAAAAAGCGCCCCTACAAACGGCAAACCAATCGGCCCAACTCAACACGTTGGTCGACCGACCAACGACAACAAGGCACTCCCGCCCAACTTTTGCGCCCGCCACGTCGAGACGCGTTTCTTATCAAGGCATCCGGAAGAAGAAGTCCCCTGTCGCTCCGTGGCCGCGCCCCCGCCATGCTGGTGTACATTCGCCTCCAGGGCGCCGCGAGCGAGTACGAGTGGCAGCACGGCACGGTCGTGCGGCGCATCGAGACGGACGCGACGGCGCGCATGGCGGTCGTGGAGCTCGCGGACGGGCGGCTCGTCGAGGTGAACGAGGAGCGCGACGTGCTCATGGCCAACACCTGCGACGGCGAGAGCGCCGCGCGCATGCGGCTCGCGGACGTGGACAACCTCGACGCGCTTACGCACCTCCACGAGGCGTCGTTCGTCGACTACCTCCAGCAGCGCTACGCGGTGGACCAGGTCTACTGCCGCTCGGGCTCGGTGCTGATCGCGGTGAACCCGTTCAAGGAGATCCGCGGCATGTACGACATGCCCGCGTACATGAAGCGATTGGACGCCATGCACGCGAGCGGCCAGCGCGACGACGCGCAGCTGCCGCCGCACGTGTTCTCCATGGCCGAGAGCGCGTACCAGTCGCTGCGGCGGCGCCGGCGGCTCGCGAGCGAACCCAAGAAGAACCAGACGATCCTCGTCAGCGGCGAGAGCGGCGCCGGCAAGACGGAGAGCACCAAGTTTATCATGCAGTACCTCGCGGCCATCTCGAGTCCGACCGCGACCGAGTCCGCGGCGTCCATGCCAGATCTGACCAAGTTTCTGCTGAGCGCGAACCCGATTTTGGAGTCTTTTGGGAATGCACGCACACTGCGCAACGACAACAGTAGTCGCTTTGGCAAGTTCGTGCGCATGTTCTTCAACGAGCCAGACGCAGTCACGCAGCACATGCAAATGGTGCGTACGACTGTCGAGACGTACCTCCTCGAGCGCGTACGCGTCGTCCATCAGGGGCTCGGCGAGCGCAACTTCCACATCTTTTACGAACTCTTGAAAGGCGCGACGCCTGAGATGCGCCAGCAACTTCATCTCGGCAACCTTCGAGCCCAGGACTTCCAGTTTGTCAACGTCGGCCGCTGCTACGAGCGGAACGACAAGATCAACGACGCACACCAGTTCGGGAGTGTGCTTGAAGCGATGGCGGTGATCGGGTTTTCACACGATGAACAAATGTCAATTTGGAGGATCGTGAGCGCGCTGCTACACTTGGGCAACGTGGGCTTCGTGCCCCCGACGGGCCACGAAGACGACGATCCGACCAACGCTCCGCCTTGTGTCCCATCTGCGAAAACCGCGTCCAAGCTGTCGTCGGATGAACACTTGTCGATGGCTTCCCAGCTACTTGCTTTGGACCAGGCGGATCTCGTGGCCAGCCTGACCGTGCGAACTATCAACGTCAGTGGTGAAACGTTCCAGGTGAACCTGACACAAACGCAGTGTGCAGACACGAGGGATGCGGCGGCACGCTCGCTGTACGGCTGGATCTTCCAGTATCTGGTGAAGCGCATCAACGAGACGTCACCAGATCCTTTCACGGGCGACGACAAGGACGACAAGCGACCATGCATTTCAGTGCTAGACATTTTTGGGTTTGAGGAGTTCGATGTGAACCAGTTTGAGCAATTCTGTATCAATTACGCCAACGAGAAGCTGCAGTTCCAGTTCATCCAAGATATTTTGCAGTCCGAGCAGGACGCGCACATGCAGGAAGGTGTCAAGTGGGAGCCGGTCGACTACTCTGACAATACCCAATGCCTCACAATGATCGAGCAGCGTCCAGGTGGGATTTTCAGTTTGCTTGATGAGGAGTGTTTGATGCCCAAGGGCAGTGACGCAAGCTTCGCACGCAAGATGTATCTGCAGATGAAGCAGCAGCCGACGTTTGTTGCGTCCAACAAGGACCAAGTAGACTTCGCGTTCCAAGTGCACCACTATGCTGGGCATGTCAAGTACTCAGCGAGCGGGTTCTGTGAGAAGAACAAAGATCAGCCGAATGCCGAGCTTCTGAACTTGCTCAAGCAAACGGATGACAAAGATCTAGAAGCCATGTTCATTGCCTTCGAAGAAAACGATGCGGCGACGAAGCCACCGCCCACCGAGCGCCCCAAGATTCGACGACGAGCATCGGTTATTGGGGCGGTGGGTATTGGCTCGCAGTTCAAGCAGCAGCTCGGCAATCTTCTCGAAGTCGTTCAGCAGACACAGACGCACTACATCCGGTGTATCAAGCCGAATGACCAGAATACGCGCGGACTGTTTGATATGGCAAAAGTCGCAAGGCAACTTCGGTACGGTGGCGTGCTCAAGGCGGTGGAAATCATGCGACAATCCTTCCCCGTTCGGATGCCGCATCAGGAGTTTCTCTTGCGGTACAAAGTGCTTGGCCGCCAAGTCAAGAAAACAACTGATGTGATCTCACTTGTCAAGCTGCTGAAGATTACTGGAGCCGAGGTGGGGCGAACCCGCGTTTTTATTCGACAGGCTGCATTTGATCAACTGGAAAGGGATCGAGATGGTTTGCTGAGCTCGTCGGCGATCCGTATTCAGGCGAAGTGGCGAAGTTTGCTTTCGCGACGAAGATACTGTCGGATTGTAACAGTGCTCCGAAGCATCCAGTTGAGGTGGCGTGCAATTAGTCTGCGGAGACGATTGATGCAGCGACGCATTGGTGCAGCTGTGTGGATTCAACGGTACTATCGAGCGTGGCAAAGCCGCATTGCCATCAAGCGAGCGCTCGCAACGCTCAAGATTCAGCGGTCGTTCAGGCGTTGGAGATCCTCCCGGGATGAAGTTGTCTCGGTAGATGGCGCAACAGCTGAGCAGTCGCCGGTGCCCAAGGCGCATAGACCGCCACGCACGCGTGAACCAGTTTTGAGCCGTGAGTTTACGATTCCCCCTTCACCCTTCACTGAGGACAGCCGAAGCACAGCAGGGGAAAGTGAAAGTTCGTGGATGTCTGATCGCCCCGCCCACATGCCATCGGTGGTGGCACCGACCCCGCCAAACAGTGTTGGACCAAGCGTTTCCTCAGCTAACGACAAGGAACTGCTCAAGCACGCTCTGGGCGAACTGGAGAGACTGCGTCTTCGGGCGGCAGCTGCAGAAGCTGCTTTAGCTCAGATTGCCGGTCGATCTGGCCAAGACTATCAACTGCCGGCAGGATCTTCATCTGCACAATATGCCCTGCAGTCTTCTTCATCGTTCAAGGCGGACGGGCAGAGTATGTATGTCAATTCTTTCGGAAGCACGGCTCTCCATACGACTGTGGAGATTGGTGGCGCGGAAGAGGTGTACAATCTCCTGGTGAACAATTCGTCGAGCTTGGAGCTACTCAACCGGAGCGAGAATCAACGAGGATTTACTCCTCTCCACGCCGCTGTGCGACGCGGGTGTGTTGATGTTTTGGGTATCTTCTTCCGCCCGGATGTGCTTCCACACGTCAACATCAACGCCGCTGATCGAGATGGAAATACGCCACTCCATGTCGCTGTCCAGCTGAATGACGAGCTCGCGGACCGAGTGATGGAGCTGCTGCTGTGCTTCGGTGCGGATCCGAATGCGACCAACTACCTCAAGCAGACCCCGCTCCACTTGTGCACGATGGTCCAACGCGAGCCGCCAGTTGGTGTGGAATTGATGGAGAAACTGCTACGTAATGGTGGAGAACCTACTTGCGTCGATCTTCTCAAGCGCACGCCACTCCATTACGCTGTGGACAAAGGTAAGCCTGGGCTCTATGAACCATTCGGCCATGGTATGGAATGTGTGAACTGATCGTTTCAAATCTTGAAGGCATGGACGACGTCGCAACCTTGCTTGTCAAGCACGGCGCGGACATGAATATCCCGGATGCCGAGGGTCAGCGCGTCGTCACGCACCCCAAGGGCACCCACGTAAGCATGCCTGCTACCCGCCCTCAGCTCACTTTGTCACTGACTAACCTATCTGTGTCTCAAAATGCTAGCTGCTGCGCTATTTGCGAGCCACGCCGTCGTGGATCCCAGACGCGGACATCGCGGACTGCATGATCTGCCAGGAGCCGTTCTCGTATTTTTTCGGCCGCAAGTGCCACTGCGAGCGCTGCGGACGCGTCTGCTGCTCCGACTGCTGCCCGTCCAGCTCCAATTGGAACGGGCGCTTCTGCTTCGACTGCAAGCACTACCAGCATGTAACCTAAACAAAAATAGACGGCGTCCTTGTCCAGCGGACGCCACGCGCTTCGCGCTGGTCATCTCACACCGATTCACATCTCAAACGTGCTTACGAACCCATCCTATGGACGACAGGCAAGTTGAAGTCACTCCAGAAAAACCTCAACCAAATAACCTCGCTTTCGGGGTTTTATCTTCGCCCAACACTAGTCGTAAATTACCGGATCTCGTGAGTGGGTTGCGTATTTTTTTCGCCCCCACGTTTTTTTCAGCTGCCACCTCACTTCAAAACGGAAGGGGACGACGAAGGAAGCAAGAACCAACTCGACGTGGGCGTGACGATGGAGGGCGAGAAGCAGCTCGAGCGCGATGCCGGCTTCATGGACAAGTACAGCCGACAGATCGGCGCCTTCGGTCTCGAGACCATGGCCAAGGTGCGGCCTCTGGGCGATGCGTATTGGCCAGGATACGAGCGGTTGAAAATCGATAGCGATCTTATGTGATTTGTGGTTGGTGTCCGGTTCTGTGGTCGCAGTTGGTCAAGCTCAAGGTGCTGATTGTCGGGCTCCAGGGCGTGGGCATGGAGGCCGCGAAGAACCTCATCCTCGCCGGCCCCGGCGCGATCACGCTCCACGACGACACGCCGGCGCAGATCAAAGATCTCGGCACCAACTTTTTTCTCTCGGAGCAGGACGTCGGCGAGCCGCGCGCCGTGGCCGTGTCGCACAAGCTCGCCGAGCTTAACAAGATGGTCACGGTGTCGGTCCACAAGGGCCCGCTGACGGAGGCCGTCGTGGGTGCCCACAACGTGGTCGTGTTCTCCCACACGGCGCGCAGCGAGCTGCTCAAGTGGAACCATTTCTGCCGATCCCAGAGTCCCGCGATTGGCTTCATTCTGTGCGACATCCGCGGCGCTATGGGCTACACGTTCACGGACTATGGGGACAAGTTTGTGACCCACGACGCCACAGGCGAAGCGCCCATCACGCGCATCATCACGGACATCACGAACGACAAGGACGGCATGCTGTCGATCTTGGGCCCGGACGAGGACGGCAAGATGCACGAGATGCCGGACTCGGACCACGACGGCTGGGTCGAGATCAGCGAAGTCGAAGGCATGCGCCTCAAGTCGGATCCCGAGAAGAACATCAACAACATGGGCCCGCGGCGCATCAAGTTTGCGAGCAAGAAGATGTTCCGCAACGGCAAGCAGGTCGAAGTCTTTGACGCGTACCGCCTCAAGATCGGTGACACGTCGGAGTTTACGCCGTACGAAGGTGGTGGCATCCTCACGCAACACAAGAAGCCGTTTGTGCAGAGGTTCTACTCGCTCGAGGAATCTCTCGTCAACCCTGTGTACCCGGGCGAGTATGGCCTCATGTTTACGGACGGCGCCAAGTTCGGCCGTGCCGAGCAGCTCCACGTTGCGCTGTGGGCCCTGTTGGAATTTGAAGCACGCCATAACCATCTGCCCGAGCCCCATAACGATACAGACGCTGCCGAGGTGCTGGAGATTGCGAAGGCCGGGCTCCGCCATTTGTCGGACCTGACTGAGGGCAAGGATGTCTTCAAGGTGGATGAGTTGGATGAAAATGTGGTGAAGCACGCTGCGCTTTACGCGTCGGTGGAACTTCAGCCCATGGCTGCGTTCTTTGGCGGCATTGTTGCCCAGGAAATCGTCAAGTTCACGGGCAAGTTCACTCCGCTGAAGCAGTGGTTGCACTTCGATGCTTTCGAAGTCCTGCCAGCACAGCGCCCGACCGATTTCGCGCCGCAGGGATCGCGTTACGACCACGTCATCACGGCGTTCGGTTATGAGTTTCACCAGCGCCTGGCAAATGTCCGCACGTTCCTCGTGGGATGCGGAGCACTTGGGTGTGAGTACCTTAAGAACTTCGCGATGCTCGGCGTCGCTTGTGGCGAGAAGGGTTTGATCACGGTCACCGATAACGATCGCATCGAAGTCAGCAACCTCAACCGCCAATTCTTGTTCCGCGAGCACAACGTCGGTCAACCGAAGTCAGTCGCCGCCACGAATGCTGTCAAAGCGATGAACGGATCTCTGAAGGTGAAAGCTCTCGAGCAGTTCGTGGGACCTCATACCGAGAATGTTTTTGATGACGACTTCTGGACCGATCTGGACGTTGTCACCAATGCGCTCGACAACGTCAAGGCTCGTTTGTACGTCGACAGCAAGTGTGTATTTCACAAACTCCCGCTGCTCGAGAGCGGTACCCTTGGTACCAAGTGTAACGTTCAAGTCGTGATCCCATACAAGACCCAGAGCTACGCTGACGGTCCAAAGGATGCAGAGGATGATAACATTCCCATGTGCACGCTGCGAAACTTCCCTTCATTGATCGAGCACTGCATCGAGTGGTCGCGGGCGCAGTTCGAGGATCTCTTCGTCGTGCCGATCGCAGAAGCGAAGAAGTTCACGGAGAACCGGGACGCTTACCTAACCAAGATTCGCCAGGCTACGGTGGACCACCCGAACCCGAAGGTCGGATTTGCGGCGATTGCGCAGGAGTTGGAGCGTCTGCGTCAGCTGCGCACGACTTTGGAAAAGGGACGTGCGATGACGTTTGAGAAGTGCGTGCAGCTCGCGCTGGACCTGATGACCACGAGCTTCCGTGACCGTATCCTCCAGCTCATCCACAACTTCCCAGAAGACCACCTCACCAACACGGGTGAGCGATTCTGGTCGGGTGCCAAGCGTTTCCCCCAGGCGATCCTCGACTTCGACGCGCAGGACACGCTTCACTTGAACTTCGTGCGTTCGACAGCCAACATCCTTGCTGTCTGCTTTGGGCTTCAGCCTCCTCCGGAGAAGGAGCTGGTCCCTGTTGAGTCGGAGTGGCGTGAGCCCACCACGTTCGAACACCTGGCCAAGGAGCATACCATCCCGGAGTGGAAGCCGACCGGGGAGAAGATTGCCACGGACTCAGATGACCTCAAGCGTCAGGAAGAGGAACGTCTCAAGTCGCTCAGCGACAATGATCGCCAGGAACTCTTGCAACTCCTCGAGCATCTCGAGACGCTGGACCTCAACGGTCTCAATTTTGAGCCAGCTGATTTTGAGAAGGATCAGGATCTCAACTTTCACATTGACTTCGTGTACGCAGCCTCGAACTTGCGTGCTCACAACTACAAGATTCGCCAGGCGTCTCGTCACAAGTGCAAGATGATTGCGGGTAAGATCATTCCGGCGATTGCGACGACCACAGCATCGGTCACGGGTCTCGCTATGCTCGAGATGCTCAAGCTTGTGCAGCAGAAGGACCTGGATGCGTTCAAGGACTCATCCAACTCGCTCGGTCTCAACATGTACCTCATGCAGGAGCCCGCTCCGCCAGAGAAGGCGAAGGATGAGTACGATGTCGTTGAGATGAGCGAAGTGGTGTGCAAGCCGTCGGGATTCACGAAGTGGGACTCCACACTGATTGAGCTCTCATCGGAAGCGACGCTCTCGGACTTCCTTGACGCGTTCAAGAACGCGACTGAGCTGAACTGCGACCTGTTGTTCCACGGTGTCGCGGAGGCTGGACCGTCCAAAGACGACGTGCGCTACCAGAACGTCAGTGGCCTCATGCTCTACGATCGCAACGCGTACGGCAAGGCGCTCAAGGAGCTGTACGAGCAGCAGCTCAGCCAGCCGCTGCGCCGGTGGGTCGAGACCCGCTACGAAGGCCTCGTGGACTGCAGCCGCAAGTACGTGGCGTTCCATACCTCGTGCTCGGACGACAACGGCAGCGTGTACCGCGTGCCCACGGTCATCTGTAAGTTTGTGTAAGCAGTAGCGCGTGCTTGCGTGCTCTGGCGCTAGGCATTTCAGTTTGCCAGCCACCACGCAGACCCCACCCACGCCTATGACGAAATAGCAAGTGCACACACGTCACAGCTGTTCTAGACCTCGCATCAGATGTGAGTCATAATCTGGTTCTGTCTGAGAATTTTCGATTTCTGCGGCTCGGTGGTGGAGAGCTCCGAGCAACCCACCCGCAAGATTTGACGCGTAGCGCAGCGATGGAGACGGCGATGCTGGACGACATCGAGGACATGATCGACGAGGAGGCGCTCGGGCGCAGTGCCATGGACGCCCACGCGGCGCGCGCGCCCATGGTCGCGCCCAAGGCGGCGCCGCAAGGCCACGACGAGCCGACCGCCGCGACGGCGTCTGCCAACGGCGGGAGCATCGCCGTGCCCGGCACGCAGAGGATCTGGTAGGCGGTGTAATGACTTTCTGTGGCGCTGTTGGGAGTTGAGGCGCACCCGTGTACCGAAGCCGACCAGCAACTGACGGGATTGGGTTGTGGTCTCACGTAGGCTCAAGACGTACGGCTGCTCGCACAACGTGAGCGACTCGGAGTACATGCAGGGCGTGCTCGCGAGCTACGGCTACCGTTTCACGGACCACGCTGACGATGCGCAGCTTTGGTGCGTCTCGTCGGGTTCCAAAGATGCGGTATAGTACGCACGTGGCTCAGTTTCTCGCGTGTTCAATAGGCTTCTTAACAGCTGCACGGTCAAGGACCCGTCGCAAGCGGCGTTCATGCACCTCGTGCTCAAGGGCAAGGCCGCCGGTAAGGCCGTGGTGGTCGCCGGCTGCGTGCCGCAGGCTGACCGCCACCTCAAGGGTCTCGAGGACGTGAGCATGGTCGGCATCCAGCAGGTGGACCGCGTCGTCGAGGTCGTCGAAGAGACGCTCAAGGGCCACACGGTGAAGCTGCTCGCCAAGAACCGCCTGCCCGAGCTCGACCTGCCCAAGATCCGCAAGAACCCCATGGTCGAGATCATTCCGCTGAGCACGGGCTGCCTGGGCGCGTGCACGTACTGCAAGACGCGCCACGCGCGCGGCAAGCTGGGCAGCTACACGCCCGAGGCGATCGTCGCGCGCGCCCAGACCGTGATCGAAGAAGGTGTGACCGAGATCTGGCTGTCGAGCGAGGACACGGGCGCATATGGCATCGACATTGGCACGGACTTGCCCACGCTGCTTCGCGCGCTTATCGCCATTGTGCCCGACGGTGTCATGCTCCGCGTGGGCATGACCAACCCACCGTACATCCTGCAGCACCTCGAGGCCGTCGCCGACGTGTTGAACCACGAGCGCGTGTACAGCTTCCTCCACGTCCCTGTGCAGTCGGGTAGCGACCCGGTGCTACTGGCCATGAACCGCGAGTACACGGTCGCGGAGTTTGAGCGCGTGGCGGACGTGCTGCTTGAGAAGGTGCCTGCGCTGACGCTCGCGACCGACATCATCTGTGGCTTTCCAGGCGAGACGGAGGAGGATTTCGATGGCACCATGGCGCTTGTGGACAAGTACAAGTTCCACATTATGAACATCTCTCAATTCTACCCGCGCCCAGGCACGCCCGCGGCCAAGATGCGCCGCATTCCGACGCAGGTAGTCAAGAACCGGAGCCGCCGGCTTACCAAGCAGTTTGAAGTGCTGGATCCGTACTCGTCGCTGGTCGGCCAGCAAGTGAAGGTCTGGGTGAACACCGAGATCTCGGATGACCAGCGGTTCACGGTCGCGCACACGAAGAACTACACCAAGGTCTTGCTGGCGCGCGACGACTCGCTCATGGGCTGCACCGCCGTCGTCAAGATCACGTCGGTCGCTCGATTCCACGTGAACGCCGAGGTGCTCTCGCGCTCTCAGCCGGTGACGCCAGCCGCGGGGCGTATCCGAGACCAGCTGATCGCGAGCGGGCGCCAGACGTCTCAGCGGGCGGCTTCGTCATCTGCCGTAAACCCAGTTGCTTCGATTACTGGTGGATGTGGCGGTGGCGAATGCGGCTCGTGCGGCGACGGTGACGAGGTCCAGACGAGCTCCGAGTGCTGCAGTGGAGAGTCGTGTGGCAGCGGCTCGAGCACCAGCAAGCAATGCTGCGGTGGTGGCTGCGAGACTTCGCCGATGGCCGATAGCAAGAGTGAGCCACTCAAGTCCCAGACTCGGCTCACCCGAGTGGTCCGCAGCCTTCGTGAAGACCCGATCGCAGTCGCGGCGGCTGTTACCGTTATCGCTTCGACGCTGTTTGTCGCCACGCGCCTGATCTCCTCAGCTCGTCGATAGATTCGGGTAGTAATATAGAACACGTGGACCCGACGGTAAAGGCACTATGACTAACCAATCTGCTCCTGTGAGCGGTTCTCTAACTTCAGCATGAGCGTCTGAATCATCTTCTTGCGCATACTTGTGGGTGCCAACTGTGACTCGGACTGCATGCCCTGCAACGCACGCATGGAGCAGCTCACAACCCCCGCTGGTGGCAGCTTCTCATCTGCACTCCACGACTTCCACTCGTCGGCCTCCACAATTGTCTCGTTGTTAAAGATCACATTGTTCAGCTCAATCTCGCCACTTGACGCCAATTTGACCAGAACCAGGAGAAGCTGGCGATGGTCAAACGCAGCCAGTTGAAGAGGTCCGTACGTCTCAGCAACTTGGAGCGGGTGGAAACAATGTAAGTGGCCGAGTCGATCCAGCACTTGCTGCTTGGTCGCCAAATCCAGCAGCGACAGCGTCTCTCCGAAGTTCCACTCGTCCACGATTCGGCTGAACAGGATTATGAACACCTCAGCTCGATAGAGAGTGCCAGTTTCGGGATCGCGTTCGAACGTCCCAAAGTGCTCCATAAGGCGCTGCACCTGGCTGCAGTTGAAGTAGTAGCACGTCGAGATGGAGCGCAGTCCAATCAGCTTGACGTCCGCAGTGACATCCAGCTGCTTGAACTCACGAAGGAACTTCTCAAACGCAGCATCACTCAGCGCTGTGCATATCGTGTACGGTCGCTTGGTCTGTACGAAATCAAACTCGAGAATGCCGAGTCGTGGGAACTGCCAGCTTGTCCCCATCACAACGCCCACGTGGTTGAGTCTCATGTTTCGGAATCCGCCTTGCAGCGGCTGTTGAGCGATGCCATGTTGAGACGTGTCTGCGAGTTTGTAGAACTGCCGAAGTTTCTTCTCAAGTCGATTCGTCTCGAGGATGCGCATGAGAATCCGCCGATCCACCGGATTGGACATGTTGAGCCGGTATCTGCCAGTGGGGTTGGTAACGTTGAACGAAATCCACTTCCCGACCTTCTTCTCAACATGCGCTTGCTCCACATCTGACAAGTTCTTGAGCCCGATCACCATGCATATATCTCCGCAAACGTCAATCTTGCCATCCTTGTCTTTGTCCTCGAAAAACTCTTGTGGGATCTCCATCGTGGCGCAGTCGTAAAAATCTTCTCGTGTGCAGCTCGATGCAGGCTTGACGCCACAAATTTGCGGGATAAGCACGGCAGCGGCGGAGGCCTTTTCGACTTGAGAAGTGTGCGTCTGAAACAAAGCAAGAAGTGCGTTCGCGTGGTCGACGTTGAACGAATACTCTTCAGCGAGTAGCTTGATACAAAGCAGCTTTGCCGCCTCGTCACCGTCTCGCCCGGCACCAAACGAGCGGTGCAAAAGCTTTTCGATCCTAACAAGCCCCGCGAGTGTGATCATCTCTTCGTGTCGATCGTAGTTTGGCTGCACTTTGAGCTGCATGACGCCACTAGACGGAAACGTGTTGACGAAAGCCTTTTCGTCCTTCCGGTTGAAGGAATAAGGTGCGCCATTCCATATCGCATCGCTAATCTCCGTTTTGTTCCTCCAGTTTAGCATCAACAGCTCCTTCAACAAGATCGTGTCGGCTCGCTCAGTGAGATTCAGGTTGTAGACACCACCCCCATAGATCACCGTTTGTTGGCTGACATCTTGAATCTCCACGTTGCAGTCGCCGATGTCGATTTCACACTTGGCGATGGCTCCGCTTGCCACTGACCGCAAAATGGCCTCCATCCCGAGGTTGCCTATCGGGTTTCCACGGATAATCAGTTTCTCGAGCGTCATGTTCTGTTGCAACCCGTTGACATAGACCAAGACGGACTTGCCGTGGATATGGTTATTGGAGACGTCGAGCGATCGAAGCGATTTGTTCGTCGCTAGGCAAGCACCGAGCTCAGCGTCTGCGTTCCCATTGTTACCGAGAGTGTTGTCCGATAGATCGAGCGACGTAAGCGTGAGATTTTCCATCATACATTTTGCCAGGTACTGCGCTGGTTCACCGCGAATATTGTTCCACGCGAGATTGAGTGATCGTAGCGGGGTGGTGATACGAAGCAGTTCCCCAATCGCCTTTGCCGAGTGGTAAATGTTATTCTTGTGTAAATCGAGATGCTCCAGTGTACACCGATTGACGAGGCACTGCATGAGCACGAGCACGGCTTGGTCTCCGAGCTGGTTGTTGCCCAAGTTGAGTGTCTTCAGGTTAACCTGTGGATCGCGGAGCCCCTTGAAGATGGACATTGCGCCTTTCGGACCAATGTGGTTCTCAGAAAAGTTGAGGTGCTGCAACTCGCGCAGTTTGATCCCGTTTACAATGGCTGTCGACCCGGGGCTTGTGACGCCAACGTTCTTCATCGAGAGGTGGCTCACTGAGACCGGGAGTAAATGCAGTGCGCCGCCAAACGCTTCGGCCCTATCATCCCCAAAGTAGTAATTGTCGTACCGCAACGTTTTAGTTTGTGAGTTGTACCGCGACGGTCGCTTGAGGTCAAGCACAGGGAGCACGAGCAAGGATTTGGCCTCGCAAGTCGTGATGTACTGGCCGCGCGCAGTGTCGGTCTGCTTGGTTTTGTGGACGCTCTTGTAGGTCTTCCAAAACTCGTCGATGCCTTCGTTAGCGACGTCAGTGTTGTTCAGGTTTGTACTGGATGCACCAAATGATTTGCGTTGCTCGAGGGACTTGCTTTGCCGGCGGCCACCGTCGGTGTCGTCATCATCGTCACTACACACCTCGCGTTCGAACATTTGCTTTCTCAGCAGGCGCTCGGTCAGGATACGCTCCTTCTCTCTCGCCTCAATCTGCTCAGGGGTTTCCTGCTCATTATCAGCCTCTGGGTCGCCATCTCGGACACTGCCGCTTTCGTCCCCCGTGTCCTCGTCCGCGTCTCCGTCGCCGCTGCGACTCGCTTTCGCCTTGCGCGACGAGCTCCCCGTGCGGTGGAGGACGTCGATCAGCTTCTTGGTCTTGACCATCAGTCGGTTCGTGCGGTGCGCGATCTTGTAGGCTTTCCATCCGCCCTCGCCCTCCCGATTGCTGCTCGTGGAGGTCGCAGGCGACACGAGGTTTCGCGACGAGCCGCGCAGAGCCGACTGGGTGTCTTTCTTCGCGAGCCGCCGCTTGGAGCCCGAAGGCAGCAGCAGCGAGTGGGAGCTGCCCGACGAACTACCGGTACCAGGCGGTGTCGAGATCGAGGAGGCGCTGCTGCCGGACGATAGCGGCGTGGGCGGCGTCGCCTGGTGCTGCAGCGGCGGCGGATGGCGGTGGTGCGGTGAGCCGTGCGGGTGGTGGTAGGGTGCGTGGTGGGGCGCCACAGGCGCCAGTGCCGTCCCCCTCGCTGCGGCACCACCTGAAACTGCCATGGCCGCGGAGGGCACGGTGAGCAGCGTCGTCAGCGCCGCCTCGCGCAGCACGCTCTCGATGGCGTCGGGCTTGGTCGGCGCACGCGGCGAGTCCAGGCCGGTGCCAGCGCCGGTGCCAGCGCCAGTGCCAGCGCCCTGCCACGCCCAGAGCTGCTCACGGGGGAACGCACGCACCACGCGCCGGTGGCTGTGCGGCGAGCGACTGTGGTGTGGCGAGCGGCCCGACTTGGGCGGCGACAGCGGCGACGCGTCCATTGCCGACGACGGCGGATGTGGCGGTGGCGGCGCCGACGGCGACAGCATTCGCGCCTGTCGCAGAGGATGCGGGCAAGAGTCCACCTGACCACTTGGCGGCCGATCTCGCGCTCGCCGCGACGGCTGGGTTAGGTAGGCGTGACGACTGCGCTGCGTTGGCACGCGCGTGGAATGTCAGTCACCGTGGCAGAAAATAGCGCTCAGCGAGTGTTGCCGCTCGTTATAGCGACGACACGCGATGGTCCCCGCCTGCCAAGCGGCGGCACCGAGTGCGACCACGAGGTCTGCAACTCATGGATGTCAGCTCATCACCACGGGCCGCTGCGGTTCGCTTCCTTGCTCTTCTCTCCTGCCAGCGGCCACCGTCGTTGACGCCTCCTCGCGCTCTTCATGGCGCCATGGCTGCTTGTTGGTGGCACGGTGCCTTGAAGCAGTCCCTGGTATGATGTGCACCACATTAGATACGTTTGATCCTACTTTAGTGGGTCTTTTGAAATAGTATAGTGTGTCAAAGATGAAGTGCGTGGGCTGGGCTTTCGGGCCTGGGGCGGTCTGGACCCTCGGGCTCTCTTTGCAGCGGAGACGGACTGTTACGGCGGGACCCGTGAACAAGACGAAAAGCTCTGCTGAGCCGCAGAGAAGAACGCGAGCAGCTCACGTCTCTCCATCTCTCTCTTTCTCCTTTTCTCTCTCTATCGCACACCATGGCCAGCACGCACGACGTGGTTCTCGAGGGCGTCAAGCCCGCGGGCGGCGGCCCCGACCAGTGGATCGACTGCCTGCGCCAGGGCAAGCTCCTGAGCGAGCTCGAGCTCAAGCAGGTCTGCGAGATCGTCAAGCAGATCCTCATCGAGGAGTCCAACGTGCAGCCCGTGAGCAGCCCCGTGACGGTCTGCGGCGACATCCACGGCCAGTTCTTCGACCTGCTCGAGCTCTTCCGCTGCGGCGGCGAGCTCCCGACGACCAACTACATCTTCATGGTGCGTGGCTCCCGCTGACACGCCCGCGTCTCTATCAACGCGCATCAGCGCTAACAACTAGACGCCGTTTTGTGGACATGTAGGGCGACTTTGTGGACCGCGGCCACAACAGCGTGGAGACCTTCGAGCTGCTGCTGTGCCTCAAGGCGCGGTACCCGGACCGCATCACGCTGCTGCGCGGCAACCACGAGTGCCGCCAGATCACGCAGGTGTACGGCTTCTACGAGGAGTGCGTGCGCAAGTACGGCAACGCCAACCCGTGGAAGTACTGCACGGACGTGTTCGACTACCTCAACCTGGCCGCGATCATCGACGGCCGCGTGCTCTGCGTGCACGGCGGTCTCTCGCCCGAGATCCGCTCGCTCGACCAGATCCGCACGATTGAGCGCCAGCAGGAGATCCCGCACGAGGGCGCGTTCTGCGACCTCATGTGGTCCGACCCGGAGGACATCGAGACGTGGGCCATGAGCCCGCGCGGCGCCGGCTACCTCTTTGGCTCCAAGGTCACGGCCGAGTTCAACCAGATCAATGGCCTCGAGCTCATCTGCCGCGCCCACCAACTTGTCCAGGAAGGCTACAAGTACATGTTCCCGGAGCGCAGCCTCGTCACCGTCTGGTCCGCGCCCAACTACTGCTACCGCTGCGGTAACGTCGCGGCGATCCTGTCGTTCAACGAGAACTTGGAGCGCGAGTTCAAGCTGTTCCGAGAGGTGCGTTTGGCTACTATTCCTGGGTGCCACTTTGCTGGAGATCGCATGTGGACTGAGCGTTTGAATATGTGTTGTGTCACCCGCTGTGCAGGTCGCCGAATCGACGGAGAACCTCGGACAGCGCGCTCTGGTGCCGTACTTCCTGTAGGTAGGATACACAGTTTAGTTTGGGTCATGGCAAGCTCGTGGGGATTGTCACGATCCCCGCGACAGGATTAGGTGATAGCTTTGCGTGTCGATAGGAAGGGGGCCTCGTGCTTCCGCAGCTCGGCGGATCCTCTTAGGAGCGTAGTTGCCGGCTCCCCCTGGGCACGAGGGTTTGTATATCGTTTTGGTTATATGCCTCTAATATGGAGTTGGATATCCATCATCATCGAAAATCCCTTTCCCATTCACTCGAGCGCGATCGGCTCGACAGAGATAACTTCCGGTGACTGCATCGATGACGTCTGCACGGAATAGGAGAACTTCCACCCATGGCCCGCACCTCCGTACTCGCCCATTCGATTGAGGCACACCATGCCTCCTTTAAACAGTGGGTAGACACGAGCGATTCGCGCGAGTGCTCGCTCGCACGCGACGCGCGGCTAAAACCACGTGTCAGTTGCCTCGCTCAAGAAAGGGGAGCATGTTGGTCACGTACGTGGACGCCGTTCGCCATGTCGTGGACGGCATGGAATGATGGCAGGAAGCGCATCATGATGTCGCCATCTCCAGTCGCCGCGGCGCCGCCGTATCTCGAGTCGACGTAAGCACCAGCTCCCGGAATCGCGGCGTCACCGACACGTCTACGCGGGAAAACATGATGTGAGAACCACGCAACAACTACGTGAGTCAGCTTCGACAAATAGCAATAGTACCCCGCGATCTTGTGGTTGGCGCCGTTTGAGCTTGTTCCCGCTGGAGTAACCATAGAATACACGAGTCAAGCTGTGCAACGACGTCCCAATTCGTTTGGGTTTTCGTACCTGCCATTTGTCCGTCGCCGCTCAACACGACCATGCCGATCGTATCGTGGTTTGTCTCCGACACCAAATCGAATCGCTTTTCGTAGCACGAGCCCAATCGCATCATCGCAGACGGGGGCACAGGCAGCGGCTTGTACGGCGGACACGACGAGTTCTGCGCCACGACGTTCGCAAAGTAGTTGGGCTGGCACTGATTGCGCCGCCACTCGTCGTGCATGGCCCTCGACTTGGGCGTCTCCAGGGACTCCTCCTCGAACCCCATCATCTTGGCGAATTCGAGCGCGCCGTCGCCCGCCAGCACGCTGTGCGTCGTGTGCTCCATCACGGCGCGCGCGACCTCGATGGCGGCCTTCACACGTCGCAGCCGCGCTACCGCGCCCATGCGCATCGTCGCGCCGTCCAGGATCATGGCGTCGAGCGTCGTCTCTCCGTTCGAGTCGGGACTACCACCGTACCCGACTGTGAAGTCGCACTGATCCACTTCGCAGCGATTGCAGCCGGCCGTGATCGCGTCCAGGGCGCGCGCGCCGCGCTCGCTCGTTTCGTTCTTGAGCGCCGCAAAGGCCTCGGCGGTCGCGCGCGTGAACGGCCACGTGTTGACCACCACGGCGCCCAGCGCGAGCCGCAGCTGCGCGGCCATGCACACGACACGGACCGCCAGGAGCCAGAGTCGTTGGGGTCCCATGGCGCGCGCCTTCCCTATTGGATCTCTTGAGGTGATCTGCTTGAAGAACATCGGAGACTCGAGCGGCTCATGATACCCTGTTCAAGGCGATACAAAGGTACTCATCAGTTCTAACGGGAACTGAACAGCTCTGACCTTGAAGTTCAGACGAAATAGCTTTTTGACGGAGTAACGATCTCCAGTTGCGAGCCCTCCTCTCGCCCTCAGCTCTCCGGAATAGACAGACCCCGATCCAGCACTTGGTGCTAAGTTCGCATCGCTTTGGGGTATATTTGGCGCACATGTGTCTGGGGACGGCGAGTGAAGGCTCGCACTCGTGTGTGCCGCCCCATTGCCGTCGGCGTCTGGACGACCAGCGGCGACGACAGCGCGAGCGACGCACCCCGCTACACGTCTACCCACGCCTTCCTTCCCTGCCTGATCAGTATGGATGCGCGCGGGGCGCCCTTGTCGCCCGGCTCGGCCGTGTCGGGGCTCATGCAGCAGCTCAAGAACGGCGAGATCTCCAAGATGCAGCTCTTCCAGCAGATCGCGAAGCTCCAGGGAGGCGCGCCAGTCACTTCGACAGCTCACATGACAGCTCCTCCACCAGCGCCAGCAGGCTTCGCTGCTACTACAAGTGCGATGTCGACACAGTCGACGGCGCCGGGCACCGCTGCGTCTCTCGTGTTTGGTGGAGCGCCACACACGGCGGCAGCACCTCCACCGCTGCCGTCCGCGCCGTTCGTGACGTTCAACTATTCGCCGCCGCGTGCGCCGATGCAGGTTGCGCCCTCATACCAGGATGCAAGGCCATCCAACACCCAGATGCCCGGAAACAGCGCGACCGCACTATCTGGTCGCCCCGGTGCGCAACCGCTGCCTAGCGACGCCGAGGTGCTATCGGCCGGCGTGTCCCACGACAAGGTACAGCGTCTCAGTGTGCAAGAGTGGATGGCGAGCAAGACGCGCGCTGCCTCGGCAGCTCCGTTTCTACAATCAACCACTCAATCGGTGTCCACATTCGCTCCATCGCTGATGGGTGGCGGCGGTCAGGGCCAAGCGACCAGGCAAGTCTACTCGGCCCCCGCACCCAACACTGCCACGGCGTCAGCGGGCGGCCCGAGCCTCTTCTCGTTCCTGAACCCGCAGCAGCACACTGAGTCGCCACTTGGCGTGAATGATTTGCGGCCAGCAACTCGGTCGTCAATGACTGCGGGTCCACAGAATGCAGGCGGGTCCCCGTGGACGCCCCATCAGCATCCCGAGGGAGAGTCGCACGACTCGAGACACGAACATGACGCCGGGAACGCAGGCAGCGGCCTCTTAGGTGGCAGCGACTACCTCCGCTTTGACCCGTTCCGAGACGATCCCCACAACCGCGACGACGGCGGCCCTGGAACCACCGGGAAGGGCAAAGGCGGCCGCAGCGGTGACGAGGACAAGTTCCACACGCGCGTGACGCGCTGGAAGTCTCAGAAGGACGCCGTGCGCGAGCAGATGAAGCAGCAGCTGCTGCAAAGCGAGCTCGACGAGTGTACGTTCGCACCAAAGGTCAACCCCAAGTCCACCAAAGTGGTCGCGAAGCTGCGTGGTCGCCAGCGCAGTGTCGGAGAGGCTGATACACCCGGCGGGGGTCTCGTGGGTGGAACCAGCGCGATCGCTGTCTCGGAGCGACTGTACCAAGAGGCCGACAACTACAAGGCCCGTGAGGAACTCGCCGCGAGGCTCAAGGCCGAAGAGGAAGCTGAGATTGAGCGCGAGTGCACGTTCCGCCCGAAGATCAACAAGAACAACCCGCTCACGGAGAAGGTCAAGGCCAAGTACATGGAGATCCCCAAGCGCGACGCGCCCATCATCACGCCCGCCGCGATCGAGGCCGCCGCAAAAGAGCTCGAGCAGTGCACGTTTGTACCACAAGTGAACCCCGTAAGCCAAGAGATGGTGTCGGCGCAGCTGTACTTGCAGCAGAACATCTACGACCGCCTGAGCCGCCCGTGTGTTGCAATGAGCGACGCGGGCAACGCGGAGGACTATCGTGGGGGGCGACCGGACGACGGCACGAGCAACAGTATCGACGACATCGACTGCGTGGGCTCTCCACGGATGTGCACGCAGGACGACATCTATGTTCGGAGCCGGCGTCGACACGGCTCCGCGGCCCCTGGTCAGCAGCCACGCTCGACGCAGCGCCCGCGATCGGCCGGCGGGATCGTCACCGACGCGGAGAAGGCCGAACGTGCCCGGCAGTTTGAGGACTTTCTCGAGCGGCAACGCTTCCACGAGCAAGCGAGGAAAAAGAAGCTCCAGGTCACGCAGCAGCAGCTCGTGCCCGCGCATCGGCCCTCGATCAACAAAAAGTCGTTGATGATGATGGAAAACGGCCGAAAAGGCGACTTTCTCGAGCGGATCTCGCAGTACGCGATCCGCAAGGAGCAGGACACCGTCAAGAACAAGACCGTGCGGGTCTCCGTAAGTTACTTGCTTTGCGAGGGCAGCGCCTTCCTAGTGGCGCGTTGAACTCATGTCTACCTCTGTGTGTGCACGCACTGAATCATCCAGGATCCGCACTGTACGTTCAAGCCGACGATTAACCCCAACAGTGCCAAGCGCAACGCGCGAAGTGTTACGGAGCTCAGCCGAGGTGATCTGCTTCGGCGAGAGACAACTCAACGCCTCATGAAGCTGAAGATGGAACAAGAGGAAATGGCGTCGCTAACCTTCAGACCGGAGCTGAGTCGAGCCTCCCAGCGCGTGGAAGGGCGTCTCAAAATCCTTACCAGCCCTGATACGTACCTGCAGAGAATCCAGCAGCAGAGCCAAGCCCACATGATGAAACAACGCAGAGCCATCCAGGAGAAAGAACTGGAAGAGTTCTCCGAGTGTACTTTCAAGCCGCGCACGATTGAAGCGCCGGCGTACGTGCAGCGCATCGCTCGAAGCGTCGTGCTCACGAAGGCGTTAAAGAAGCAGCAGGAGGCTTCGGCGAAGGCGAACCAGAAACCCGAGTGGAAATAAAGTGATCAGTATACATTGTAGATATCCCTCGACTACCCTTTCTGGTCACCTATCGAGAGTTCCCTTCTCGCCTTCAATTCAGGCATCTCGTCACTCCGAATGCGCGCGCGGGGTGGTAGCGTAGTCGGCGTGTAGATCTGGACGACGCAGGAGTCGGTCGTATTCGCTGCTCGTCGGACTTACAGCAGGCGTGCTCCCCCAAAGGGATCCGGTTTGCGAAAGTCGACGAGCGTGCTGGATGTGGGGGGTCTGCGGATTCAGCAGCCGACCGTGCTTGCTTTCAAGCACGTACAGCATACCACACGACACAAACGCTATGCAGCCGACGGCCGTGAGTAGCAACTGGACAGTGGGGAGGTACTGCTCGTGAAGCCTGTAGACACCAGCTACGACCATCGGGAGTACAGCGAGGACTAGGTTCTGCGCATGAGTCACAACAACAAACTCAGCACTTGGGTTACATCAAGTACGACGTCGCTGATGCAGACGCACCCCCATTGCGATGATCGCCCCGTACGCCGTACCCACGTGATGTTCTTCGACGACATCTGAGACAGAACGAAGTGAGAATTCGGTCGAAGCCAATCAATAAATCATACATACATGGGATGGACGGCCATGCGGACGAAAAGAAGAGACACGATGCGGCTCCTTGAACGAAAAGAAGCGCCCAAATCGACACGCGCGTGGAGGCGATGAAGAATTGGGAGACAACGATACATCCCGTGGACAACAAAGTGATCCAGCCGCGGTTCGTGGTTTGACCAGCGACATACCCGAACACTGGGGAGGCGACAAGCGTAATCATCGACGGTAAGCTCATGACGCTCGACGCTTCTTCCTCGGCGATGATTTTCTTGGCACAGTACATCTGAGTCAAAGGACCCGTCTTCCAGATCGGATTGTCACAGTTGATCTCACTGTCGGTGATGTACGGCGCGCTAGTCGAGCACGAGAGCTGATCAATCGCTCGTTTGATCTCGCAGGAGGCGGACATTTTTGGGAGCGGCCAAGCATTGGGCGGGAACGGAGGACATGCAGGCACGATCTCGTGGCAGTCGGTGTAGCTCACGTAACTTCCTTCGCCACATCGTCGGCATTCTGGCGGCGGACGGCGAAAGTAGTCTCGTTCCATTAGCATACTCCCGGCAACTGTCTGAAACGGGATGATCGATCCCCACACGGAGATGCAGGCGACCAGAATGAGCCAAAATACGGACCTATAGCAAAAACGTGCGCAAGAGCTGAGCATCCTGAGCGCACAACACAAGCCGATGCACGTACGTACCCAAAGTGTTTCACGTCGCTGATCTTGATCGAGCTACTTCGCACTTCCACACGTGGCTGGCCATTCGGGAGGAAATGCGGAGACGCGGCCTGCGCAGCGCGGTCGATTGGAATGAGCAGTACGGTCGCCATCATAGATGCCGCGCACGTGATGGCGCCAAACCAAAGCGCGAACGAGACGCCAAACTTATCGGCAAAGTACGGGCTCAGCACGCTGTTGAGGATGCCGCCGAGCCCAGAGAAGCTGTTGCTGATGCCCAGTGCGAGCGCTGTGCAGTCGGAAATGTTCGAGCAAAACTGAACGTGAGAGCACGGTCCAGGAGGCGGGAGCGCGAGGCGCACCCAAACACGTACCGAGATCTCGCTTCTTGAACCACGTCGAGATGAACGTCGTGCGCGCGACACCGAGGCTCTCGCCGCCAAAGCCGAACACGATGCGTCCGATCTATCATCAGCCCACATCCTGTTAGTGCGTCACATCCCACATGGGTGCCGCTCCGGAGCAAACACCACGGACCAGCATCAAGCGGAAGCTGGACACGGTGCTGCCGAACGCCATGATCGACTGTCCGACCAGCACGAAGCTCGTGAGCATCAGCAGCATCTGCTGCGCGCCGATGCGATCGACCAGGAAGCCGCCGACGAACGGCAGCACGATGTTGGGCGTCGAGTAGAGCGTGTACAGCATGTTCTGACGCCACCACGCACACACATGAGTCTACAGTCTCCGACACGACAATCCCCCGTGCTCCTCGTCGTCACCACTCTATATACGTACAAAGAGCATTTCATACTCGTTCTTGGCGACGGCGTCACTGAAGTGCTGCTGAAGCTGGTTCTTGAGCGCCGCCGGGTTGTGGTAGCAGTAATTGGAGCCGAACGCGAGCGCGCTACAGAGCAGCAGTACGACCGCTTGCACCCAGCGCCGGCCGCGCGCCGGCTTGAGCGGCGCGTTGGGCTTGAGCAGCGCGCCAGCTTCGTCGGCTGATGATGCGGCGTCCATGCCGTGGACAGGTCTGATTTCTATTCTATTGGGAACTGCCACTGGGAGCAACGCGGCTTTTCGGAAAGAGTGAAGTTCAATAGGTGGCCGGGATGATGCGGAAGGAGAACAGTACATTTTGGTTCCCTTTGTATCTTCTCAGAAATGATCAGCACATGCATTCGGCGATGCTGTTGAAGATCGCGACGCCCTGCTTGGCCCACTGACCGGTGGTCCACCAGTTGATGTCGTAGCCGTTGACGGTGTAGTCCCAGCTCAGGTCGCGGTTGACGAGAAACCAGTAGACGGCGAGCAGACACGCCTTGGCGAGCGCGCTCGTTCGGTTGAGCGTCGTGCTCGGGAAACCGTGCGGCTTTCGATTGGTGGCTCGCTCGTTGGGCGTGTCCAGCATCCGCGAAAACGCATGCCTGACCTCGCCATCGGGTTTCCGTGCGGAACGGTACACAAGGACGCACGCGAGCGCGATGCCTGCGAAGGTCGTGGCAACGACGGCCCAGACCACGTGGCCTTCAGAGTGTTCGCAGAACGCAGAGCCGGTGAAGTTCTTGAGATCCGCGTTTTGGCAGTCCTGCGTGTACGCCATGACCAGCTCGAGGAGGCAGAAGATGAACCCCGTGAGCACGACGAGCATGCTGCAGACGAACAGGCACTGAATCAGCGCGCTGCCCTCTGTGGACGTGAGCGAGATGAGTGCCAGCACGCTCGTGATGATCGTGAGCACGAGCAACCCGAGCAAGAAGAGCCCCAGATTCGTCTCCATGAGCCCGTCGTCTTTGATGATGTCGCGGAACGTGAGCACCGAGCTCACGACGGCCCAGATGTTTGCGAACGCAGTGACCAGTTTCCCGAAGCTACGGTCTTCGCCAGGCATCGTGCCGACGCCTGCGCTGAGGAGGTTGATCACCACGACGGTCAGCGCATCGGTGCGCGAAGCGGGCAAGCTTGAGTGAATGTCGTTGGAGCCCATGCGGACATGCGAAGCTTGGACGAAGTTCTAGAATGGACGCGATTGAAAGTTGCGGAGAGTGCCTCTCGGCCCTGGCACCCACTGCTTGCCCACCGTGTAGTCGGAACATTCCAGCGTGCTGCATGCAAGGGTCATTTTGTGGTTGACTGGTGGGTGAGCCTAAGATGAGGTGATTTACCACCGGTGAGAAGCTGAGATCGATAGGAGCACCCACTGCAGTTTCAGACTCTCGACGTCGAGAGAACCACGCTCTGGCGTGTTTGGGCTTTGAATTCTTTCTCATTTCTCGTCGCACGTCCAGTGCGAACCCAGTGGATGCTTGTACCCACGATTTCTCAGTTTGCTCCCGTCGAGCGGCTTCTATGAAGACGTTTTCTCACTTGTTCCGTGTTGTGCAACGTTGCTCTCGCCACATCGGAGCCGAACTTTGGCGCCAAAACCGGATGGGAAGGTTGGATTGGCTAAAAGCGTCCAAAGTTGAAACAGGGGTGAAATAGATTAAGTGAATCCCCGGATATGAAGAATCACTGGAGGATAACCAAATACAGTACGTTGCACCTAGGGAATAAGCTGCATATCAGAGGTCCTACGAATATGCTCCCAGCGTGTAGCGAGTAACATCCTGCAGCGTAGTCGCACGGCGTAGCGTGTCAACATCACGTAGCGTCTTGGAATTGAGTAGTGTGTCAACATTTTTTACCGTGTCAACATCGCGTAGCGTGTACAGATAGCTCACCATGTAAGAGCCCCTTTCTAAGAGCATAAACCGTATAAGAGAGTCGTGTTCAATGCCCCAATGTGTACCGTACAAAAACCAAGTTGTTTTGAACCGTTGGTAGGCAGATGGGCACACGTGCAAATGAGCAGTCCAACATGCGTCCGCATACATAGTCATTCTACAACCCGACTCATCCGGTGGGTCTTGTACTTACACTTGAACCTCTTGATGATTCCTGCGTCGAGTGGTTGGAGGAATGCGGTCGTGTTAGGTGGAAGGAAGATGACGCGGGTGTTGCTCAACTCGATACTCTCGTGTGACGTGGCGTTGTCGACGAGAAGCAGAACGCGACGGCCGTGCATCTTCAAGTTGAAACAATGAAGCCACTCCTGGAAGACTGCGCGCGTCATCCATGCCTTCTTGTTGGCGAACTACTGAACGCCCAGGCGATCGACGACGATGTCCCGGAAGCAACGGGGCTTCATGCTGGAGTGGATGATCACGAGTTCGGCCTTCTCGGTGCCCTCCACGTTGCAGCAAAGACCAACTGTAATCCGTGCTTTGTCCTTCTTCTTACCGCGGACACGGCCGAGCGCGAGGGACTGGCTGGGCAACATGCGGAAGAACAGACCCGTCTCATCGAAGTTGAACACGTCCTCAGGCTGGTAGCCCTCGACAAGATCTTGAAGCTCGCGGCGCTTCTCTTCTATCGCGTCGAGATCTACTGACCCTGCCTCGCCCTGTGTATGGCGGAGGCGGATGTTATAGCGCCGCTTGAACTTCTGGACCCAAGAGAACGACACGGTGTGCGGATAAATTATATCGTTGGCCTTCTCCCACAGCACGAAATCACTTAGACTCGACGACGCCTCGTGAAGATCAACGAACTCGAGAAGCTGATCCTCCATCTCCGGGTACTGGGGCCGGCGCTGGCGACGGCTGTCCATACGCACCGGCGCAGGCGGCGTTGACGAGACGATGCGAGGGGCGGTGGAACGTCCAATGCTCTTCCCGAACTCCGAAAGGCACCAGGACACGAGGTCTTGGTGCTTGAGGTGCTACTAGAACGGATGTGCTCACGGCTATCAAGTTCACCGTCGAAGCGTGGTCAGACTTGACGGTACACGATGAGGAACTGCTGGTGCCACCCCGGCATTGTACCGACTATTGTTGCCACGGAACTCAAGAACTCGAACGACAGCGACGATGCGGGAGACATTCCGGGGCTGAGCGCGATGATCCGCCACCTAGATCTTGAGGATCCACTGGACGTTCACGCCTATGTCGAGATTGAGGACGTGAGGCAATCGGAGATCCTCGATGACGATGAGGACGGCTTCGACCAGCATGACGACGTCAACGATGCCGAGGAAGATGAGGAAGAAGATCGCTCGTTCTCGCATCGTGAGGCGCTTCTGGCCTGTCAGTAGCTCTCGATCTACGAGTTCTCGCTGGGGCACGTCGCGGCCGAGATTGCGTCACTGATGGCGCACGCTCAACAAAATATGCTGGTGGTCATGAAGCAGCAGAGGATCTCGTCGTTCTTCTTAGGCGGCGAGGACTCCGTAGTAGAGGAGGTGGATGGAATCGAACCACCTTCACCTCTTTCGAGAGCTTTCCATTAGCTATATTGGCTGTTGAGTGTGGTACGTGGAATTAACCTCCTAGGTCAGATATGGACACACGATAAGTAGGCGACAATCCCTCTTAGAGCGACACTTTGCAGTGCCGCTCCCCCTTAATCCACCCCACGTCAAGCTAATGCAAGAGGTGGTCAGTAGCACACTGAGCGCCAAGGTGCTCTTCGAAGCGAGCACAGGGGAGCTCCTCTGCTTTGCTGTGGCAGCGTTTTCTGTGATTGTTGTTCCTGTGACAGGCATCTTTGTTCAATCACACCTTCTTTTGATAAATATGATGTTTTTGTATCGTACTTTGCGCATTTAGAGTAGAATACACCTAGTTGTGATTTGGGAGTGTACACTCTCGTATTCGGACCGAGCCAGAAGCTCTGCCCCAACGTGTCCCTTATAAGGTGAGCTGGCTGTACACATTGTATTATTACGACGAGGCAGGCTGTCAAGACCACAAAGCTACGTAGCACCAATGCGCTTCTTCGCAGCACGGCGCTCACACATGCGAGCGTTGTGACCTCGCACACCGCACTTGTAGCACCGAATAGGGGAGTCGTCGTTCACGTACTCTGAACGGTTCCTGATACGAATCTTCTTTGGACGACCGCGGCGCTTGCGCACATCTGGGGGTAGGGTGTTGTCGGGGACGATTTACCTCACATCACACACACAGGTGTTGGGTACGGCTCGAAAACTTTGTGAACGTTAGCTATCGAGTAATTGTCGGACAGGTCGGACAGAACCCGCACGTGCAGTGCTTGCGGAGGATGTCAACGACCGCAAACGTTCTGCTGGAAAGCCTCATCACCTCGAACACATCCCCAGACACAGCAGCGACGAGGCGCTTGCGCCCACGATCAAGGAATCTCATAACACGCGCTCTCACTCATAAAGCCAAACCTCTCGTAGCGCGGCGTACTCCACGCGCTTAGAGTGTATGCGCTGTTGCACGCGTCGCAAAATGCCGAAGTGGCAGCTGAACCAAATGTCTTTGCGTTCCTCAAAGACCCAGCTGTTCGAACTTTCTGATATATTGGTGGTAACTTGGCCGAATCTCGCACGAGGAAAGAAACACATGATTCTCTAGTCGTTTTCAATGTCCACACCCAACACATTGGCAACGCATGTCACAAAGCGAACACTCACCGCAAGGCGCTCACGTTACACAAAGCGATTACGGTACCTGTTAGATACTCGGCCGCGAGCTCATGAAGTTGACGGCATCCTTCGATCAATACGTCGTGCTCGGGCTTCGTCGGCGTTTTGGGGGACTGTTGAAGCGCTTCTTGCAGTCGGTGCGGAACTGGGTGACGACGTTCTTCTTGATATAGAAGCTGTAGTGCAAAGTTCAAAGCGGCGAGTTAGATACACCATGTAGTGAGTACGCATTCTGACACGTGTACACATTCTGACACGTGTACACATTCTGACACGTGTACACATACTGACACGTGTTCGCAAAGTAACACGCATACACGTTGTGTAACGTATGGCCCCCATGTACCCTGTAGCCATGGCAGAATAAGACCATAACTTCCGATACTCGTCGTTTTGGCCACCACCCGCAGTCGCTCCAGCACCCGAAACGGCTGGTTGTACGTCACCGCGTATCCGTAGTTGACTCGTGCCTTGTTGATGACGTCCACTCGCCTCGCGTTCAAGTTGTAGCGGAGAATGTCAATGCAGACGTCCTCGATGAGAGTCGCCGGCGTACGAGTGTGCAGTCCCGGTGGACAACAGTGCATGATGTGACAGCTCGTCACCTGGACGGATCCACCGGAGCACAGGCGAGCATGGACGACAAAATCGCACTCCTTGTCCTTATAATCGCACTCCTTGTCCTTACACCGCGCGCTGATGCGCCTCAACGTCGTTCACAGGAAATAGGCTACGAGTCTGATATCAAAAGTCATTAGGGAATAGAAATCCCAATCGTGTACGACTGTTCGCACCCGTGCTGCTTCTCGCGCAGCGGCTGTCTTAAACGACGCCGCAATCTCCATCTGGATCACGCGAACGTGGGGGACGAACAAGCGCGATGGCGTCGTGTGCACGTTCCCAGGTTGCTACCGCCTCCTCACTACTCAACGCTTTCCCGACCACTTCGCCAGGAAGCATCTGGCAGATGGTGCGACGTTCAACGTGCGCCACCGTGACGAGTTCAAGCGTACGCTCCTCGACCCCCACACTCTCGAGGATGAAGTGGACGAAGTGGACGACGGTCCGCTGAAGACGTTGTTCGTTTCGTCGCTTACGCCCCTTTCGCACCAGCTAGACGTGCTCGTTGAGCGTGTCTCCGCTCTGGAGGAGCTCCACCGTGAGGCCCCTTCGAGAGGCGGCGCCAGCGCAGGCCGTTACTCCATCCCAGTCCGTGGAGACGCAGACGCCGCCACAAGACGATCCCGAGCCTGCTTCAGACGCGGAAGCACCCGCGTCTCCGGCCGAGCCCGTTGAGCAACGCTGGCGCGCAACCCGCCAGTCCGCTCCTCCTGCGCCTGAAAAGCGCCGCTTGAAGCGCACGAAGAGTAGCGGCAGCGAGAACTAGGTTACGCTAGGTTAACTCGTTACACAATGTGAGCACCACTTGGAGGTTACCGTTTGTTCATCGGCTACACTATTGTGAGTTTCATTCAAATTTTTCGAGACCGGTTGGTCCAATCGATCCACATGTGATGTCCATTTTCATCATACATGACCGGTGCAGTGTGTGTGCGTGTGTGTGTGTGGGGGGGGGGGGGGGGCATCGGTGATCGAACTGATAACGCGATAGTCAATAAACCACCTAACTGGGTAGGTGGGGTCACCACCGCGAATCCATTTTATGCGACTTGGCATCTTCCCCATTTCCCCATAACCTCATCCCATATTTCCCACGCACTTGCCGCAGGTTATCGCGACCACAGCGAACGGCACAAGCGTGCCGGTGTTAGGCTTCATTTGCTTGTCGCAATCAAATACCATCGAGGCCCATTGAAAATGCATGCAAGGGACAGAAAAAATGGATGCAGTGGACAAAATAATCCATTTGCACCATGGGACGAAATACTTGGATTGGTGACACAAAGATCCATTTTTCAGGTGTCAGAAATAGTGGATCTGCATGTATCGTGTCTTTGTCTCAAGCGATGATCTGAAAGCCTTGGTGATGATCATCAACTAGGACTATGCACAAGTTTATGAGCACTATGCCGGATCCTAACCGAGGCTAGAGATAAGTACCGGATATCAAACTGGGCCAAACACCTCTTGTAGACGTTGGTTGTCGTATCAACACGAGCGCTGGATCGATTTGAGCGCTTTCTCTTCTTGAAATATCTCAAGTGTTCTTGGACACCATGTTCCAAGCAACTTCACAAAGTTTATTCGGCCAAACTTGCACGCAAATATTTGGAATGGCTCTCAATGTTTAGTTTTACATCAGATAATGTCATCTCTTTTGAGGATTTCGGCCAGTATGCACATTTCTGTGCGACGATAGAAATGGATTATTTTGTCCACCGCATCCATTTTTTCTGTCCCTCGCATGCATTTTCAATGGGCTTCGACGGTAAGATGATGGAAGTCGTATTCACCTTTTTATCGAGCACAATCCAAGTGTGACAGAGACCCTGAAGTCAATAGTGATCGACAAAAATTTCGGCGAGTGGCGAACGTGTGAGAAAATGGTTCCGCATACAGTCGTTGTTCTCTGCATTTTCCACGTGCTCCAGTGGTTCAAGTTGGTAATCACGCAGTCCAGGTACTCGCTGGATGTGTCGCTCCGCGACGACGTGCTCGCGCGCATGCGGGGTATCGTGTACGCTGTGAGCGCGGATGCACTGGCTGCGCAGAAGAACACGCTTTGCCAGCTTTTGTCCCCCGAGACAAACCCGGGACATCAAGCCCTCCTCGCCTACATAGGAACGAACTGGCACGCGCATAGCACCATGTGGAGCCACGTGGGACGTGGTTGCACCTTTACTGCGGGCGAAACGACGTCCAATCGCGTCGATTCGTTGTGGTGTTCGTGCAAAGATAGACTTGGTGACCGAAGAAGATTAGACCTGCGCGTGGAAGCCATCTTCCAGCACGCTACCATGATCCTACGCCGGGAGGAAGAAAGTCTAACCAAGGTTATGACCACGACCGCCTCCATCAAGGTGCTGACGAGAGGCTGCGGCCGGTGTCGCTGGAGGTGAGTGCGTTCACGGCCAAAAAGGTACTAGCCCAGTGGACAAAGTATCTCTCGCGGCACAGCCAATACCGGTGCTTGAGCGAGCAGAGAACGCGCGAGGGCTGTTCCCGCCGCGCGCTTCTTCGTCGATGTTAGTGCCAAACAGTTCAGTGGGGTCCGCCAGGGTCCGATCAAAGATCAGTCGAACACGAAGCTCCTCCAGCTCCGCGATGCACATCTGGATCGTAGGGAGTAGATTTAGTGCTTCAGACATTACCTACCTCTCCCTCACCGCTATCACCGGGAACATTGGTAAGTGGAGCACGTCAAGCGCGACGAAGAAGAGGTGCCGATATGGCTAGTCAATGCTTCTGTGTGTCCGACACGAGCATGTCCACGTGGGCGTGTCCACTTCGAAGTCGACATTGCGTCTTCTCCTGTGGGTCGCGTTCCAGTGGTTCCTGCTGTTGCCAATGGCACCTCGCACAGCACGAGGTCAGCGAGTCTCGTGTTCGCACCGACCAGGAGAGACGGAACAGGTTTGCCACGGCGGTCGAGGCCGCGCAGGATCTCTATCTGGTCGAGACTGTTAAACCTTCACTCAGAGGCATCTATGGCCATGGCGGCACTTGTGACCAAATGGCAGACGCGCAAAACAAGCCCAGTGGATGCGCGACCAGTCGAGGTTGATCTAGTGAACCGATTAAGTACATTTGATGGGCAGACCGCCTATCGACGCGTCGTACTCGAAGAGATCGAGCGAGATACTCCACAAACCGCGTGGCGCGCAATCCGCGCCCCAGGTGTCGGTGTTGGTGATGATGCACTTGCCGGTGAAGCGGACGAAGAGGAAGCTGCCGAAGGCGAGTCTGTCGACAGTCTCGCTGCAGCGTCAGTGACTCGGGTGATGCAGGCGGTGCTTTCCTTGCACAAGACGCACTTGACGTCAGGCTGGGGTGGCGCCGTTAGGCAGAGGCTGCATGAGCGACAACGCGCGCCCGCTGGTAAGCAGCTCACGTCTCTTGTCGCAGATAAGTTGTTGCGCGTGCCTGGACCAAGATGAACAAAATTCTGAGGAGAACGACGAAGCTCTACCGGTCCTGCATCACCACAGTCAAGTTCCTTCACCTGCCGCACCGAGCCTCATCAATGCGGACGTGCTGAAAGTGTAGAGTTCACTCTCCCGCCAGAAAAAGGTAAGGGCATTCGAAGGACAACGGAGCAGCAGGCTCGCCCTGGGCGCCCTGGATCGCATGTGGGCCATACGAGCAAGATGTTTCCACTTACCGTGCGAAAATTCAATGTGATGGTGTTTTTCACCCTACTGGAAGCTGCCACCCTCCAAGCACGCATACCTGTGGTGCTCACAGAATCCACAGTGCTTCACCGAATCTCGAAGGCTTCATTCCAGAGCTACACTCCCGAATACCTCGAGGAATCGAACGCTGTCGTTTCCTTTAAAGATCCACGGTGACCCCTTCTCTGGCTTTCAATCGCAGTTGCACAAGTGGAATCGAGGTCAAACTTTCGGCTGCACGTGCTTCTTAGGTATCAATGACGTGCTAGTTGGGGCGTTCTGGTGGCAACGTGTCAGGCAGCTCATCGGGAAAGACGTCTTGTAAGGTCTGCAACAACAGAACCGGTTCTGTCTGATATTGAGCTGACCATAAATCATGCTTACTTTGAGCTGTACACTTCTTCATACTCGCCCGAACGCAGGCATTGCTCGAAGTCATCGATGTCGAAGACAGCGTGAGTTGAAGCATAATTGTCGGCAGCTGGCGCTTTGTCTTCACGTAACGCTCCACTCTCGCTTGCAATCAAGTATTTTTGTATAAGGGGCCGTGCAGCGAGGGAATTGATCATGACTGACGTTCCTATTTATTTGCCTATATGGGCAGCCGTTGCAGTGGAGAGTGCTGGGTGACTTCGAAAGGACTTGCAGGGTTGTTTGATGTCCATACCGTTTCCGCCATGTGTCGTTCGTCCATACCGTTTCATTCTTAGCCTGCAAAGTGCATCTAGTATGCTTTTCGTGCGCATTCGCCTAGTCCCGCAGTTCTTACATTATAAGAACTGCTGCGCTTGTCATTTTGTCACGGCAATCGCGCATATTAGGTTAGATACAGCGTTACGCATTATATGGGTGGTTGACGTGGCTGGTCCGCTTCAACCGATCCAGCACCAAGGTCTCGGCTCCTCTTGAGCAGGTCATTATGTCAGACTGGCGGATACGAAGCGCTCCACAAAGGTCTGCATGCCTACGATGAGGTTGTAGCGTGGATATACGTGGAAGGTGTACGGTCTGGTGCGCTGGCGCAACTCGTATGTGCCAGCTGCAAAACTCGACCAGCGAGATGTGGATGCAGCGAGGGACCAACGCGCCAAACAGCGCCTTCGGCGTCAACAGGAGAGTTCGTATAGGGTATTGGGCTGGATGCGAATGAGAAGTCATGTTTGCGATTTTTGCAACCCCGCCCTAACGTGTGGATATGTGGTGTCGCTTAGTGCTCTGCCCATAGATATTGGTTGACAGCAGGGTATGTGGATGTCAAGGACGATAACGCGTGAACATATGGGTCGTCGTGCATCAAAAGCTAATCGCGCAAAACAAGCGTGGCCAAGAATGCTATCAGTCGGTTGCTGTTTAGGTGTCTCGTACGTAACTGGACATGTGCCTTTACGAGCGCCAGGGAGGCGTAGAGTAGGTCATGGTGTCCCCGCGGAGTTCAGCCTCCAGAACATGCATCCAGACTGTGGGAGCGGGCAACAGTACATTCAGCACTGTAGCAACACATTTAATTTGCAACCACGATTCACAGAACTCACGAAATGCCATGTTCTGGAATTTAGGTATGTGTGGTTGGTGTATGTACGCTTCTTCGGTCTCCTTCAACCGGATCTCGTCGGAGGCAACTCTGGTAGACGCCAGTTGTGCGACATGATCAACACAATAGAAGCGATTTGCCATACAGGAACAGCATATTTGTGAGGATATGGGTGGCTTCCTGAGTACTCTCCTCTTGGATTACCAACAGTACATTTGCTGTTCTTTTGAGACAAAAGTCTCTTGGTGCGTCCTCATGGAGCTTGCTGAGGCTCACTCCCATTGAGTGATCGAGCTTCACTGAGTCTAGCTCGCTTTGCTTTACATACTCGGCGATATATTCTGCGGCCCCCGACGCGTTTTCAATTATCTTGATATATTTGTTCGCTTGCAATGCAGCGAGCAACACTGGATTGTAGTTATTCGTGCCATCGCTGTCTCGCTTATGGGCAATAGTTATGCTTTCCAACGCACCAACCGCCTTACGGATATTAGTGTGGTTGCTGGAGTGGCTTGGGGAACTGAAGCCTGCAGTTTCCTATGTGTTGATATGGTGGGCGAGGTGGGCAAACGTGCTGCTAAATTCGTTCCTCGTCACTCTTCACGGGTGGGTGCGCCTTGGATTGACACTGGTTGGATGCGTTGCGGGCGTCGGTCTGCACTACTTGTGTAAGTCTGTCTTTTGAGTTTTTTGTGGTTCTGATTGCTTCTGCGAACCCGGTTTCCGTGAGTATTCTTTTTAACCTTGGCGGTGCAATCACCGAATTATGACCGACTTCTGTTCTTCCCACCGTCCCCGCTTGTTGCTGCAAGCGACTGACCATACTGGGCCCACTCATAGTTTTTGAGGGTTTGTTGTGGTTGTCGTTACGCAACTCAATTTCCACACGTGATTAGTTATTGCACCCGTTGTCGTTTAAACAGGGCTGGGGTAGGGGTGATCTGTCACCGATGAAAGTGTTATCTCAGCATCGTGAGTGAAGGCTCCGGAAGTAGGGTTAGTTGGGCCACATCAGTTCTTTGAATATGTGTCTCCGGTATCCTTCACCTTGCGCGTTGACTGGCTTCGTTGGTCTTCACTCCCAGTTACCACAGCAACGCTTGGATGAATCGAGCCCTGGCAAGAATCATAGTACATACGCGGGACGTTCACGTCGATGGATATTTTTTGCCTGGCATACAGTCGCCTTCCGTCTATATGCGACCGCGTGCCTGCTTCTTCGCTTTCCACTGGGAGAGACAAAATACGAATGCTGCTCGAGCGCCGCCCTCAAGTTCGTCCAGCTGGCACTTGCGTTCAGCAGAAGCGTCAGTACTCTTCTCGCACAACATGATGTGCCAGACACAATTTCTTTCCGCTAACAGATAGTACTGTCATATCCAAGGTCACCTTCTTCGTCTTCGCCACCTTATTGTCAGCAATGTACGCAATGGCGTCTCGAGGTCGTTGAAGAAGGGGTGGTGGATTGGCGATCTGCCGCTCGTACCCTTGCTTGAGCTCAAGAAGGTTCATTGGAGAGTGAGGCTAAGAACCCGCTTCAATCCCGTCGTGCCGACGGGCCTGGTTACTTGCACGTGATATGGCGGGTGCAGTGACCTCCTCTGCGCTTGACGCCTCTGGCCAGGTCGCCTGGATTCACAGCGTGGCGTTCCGGTGGTGGCGCGTGCGACCCACTACCCGCGATCCCTCTGGCACGGTCAACTGAACCCACACTATGGTCGGATGGTTATGCCCAGAGGATGATTTTACGTGCCTTTGAGATTTTTTAGTTAATCGAAAGCGGGGTTTGTTGACGTGGATCAAATCCGGCGCTGCCTGTAAAAAGCTGCATGGCGACTGCGTTGTCCATCGTTGCAATGCCAAAAGCAGACTCCTCGATACACTGTGAGCGCTCCGATGCGGGTGGGCTGAACCGACGACCCGATCTCAATGTGTGGTACTTCGCCGTCATGAACGCTGAGTTTACTTTGAACACCACCTGCCTTTGATACGATTCGGATAAGTAGTGTGTCTCGAATTCGTTCGACGTCGGTTGTGTTTACACCGGAGTCGATGAGCGTAAAGAAGTATCCACGCGCGGATGAACTCGTGAATGTCTGTCACGCGCTGAAAACGTGGAAGCTGGTGATCCATTCAAACCCTTGTCAGACTCGTTTCAGTCGGAGACAATTTAGTAAAGAACGCAAGAGCACGGGGGTTGGAGTGATCGCGCACTTCTGCACATTACCCCTCGCACACACAAGCATCATGGCCCTATCTGGTCACGCTGAATCGAGAACCAAACAACTGGGCGGCTATACATCAATCTACACATCCATCTACACAGCACCATTTTTGTTGAAGGGTAATGTAGGGGTCGCACTCTAGGTAGCGACACAACAGTTTTAACTCTCCTTAAAAATAGTCTCACATAGTACCCGGCCTAGTAACACAGTACGCAACGTATCATTCGCTTGCGCTGCGTCTGCCGACTAGCTTCCAAGCGATACCTGAATCATATTTGCCTGAATCATATTTGCCTGAGTCATATTAGCGTTCCAACCGTTCCTAAGGCTCGAAGATACTACACCTTTTCTCGGCCAACATGAGACTTTTCCCATCCAATCTGGACAGCCGTAATAAACTCAGAAAAATAACCACTGAAAAGTGCAATCTTTCATGTACCCATTCTGTTAGTCCCAAGCAAAGTGGGAAATACCGCAACCAAAGTGGGATGAGCGAAAATCCCGCGCGCGGGAAGGCCGATGAGTGCCCAAGACTTCATTTGCGCGCGCGCGCGAACGATCACGCGGGCCACTCGGTCGCATCTCCTTCGTGCTGTGGGCCTCGATGCACTCTCCGCGGTACGTGCACCAGTCATTTTCTTTGGTGTGGGCCACTGTTGGCCCCTGGTGGCCCACACCAAAGCTGATCACTGTGTTTCCAGCCTCCTCTCTCATTCTACTTTTCGCACGCTCACATGCAGCCCCTACGACACATTCGAGACAAGAAGCAGCACACGGCCGACGAAAAACGACGCGTTCTCGCTGCGCGCGAAGCCAGTGATCCGAATTGGCTCCTCGTCGCGAAGCACAACGGCATCCCGCGAAGCAGCGCCTATCGCATCACGGAAAGGGGTCGTGTCGACAACCTGCCTCGCGGTGGCACTCGCGCCAAGAGCGTGAAGGTCACGCCTGCGATCATGGCTTCTTTTGAAGAGTACATCAACGAGAACTGCGACTACACGCTGGAGGCGATGAAGGATTTCGTACGCTTTGACCACGGAGTCGACATTTTGACGTCGACGATCAGTCGGAAGCTCCAGGACATGCTGTACACCGTGAAGCAGGTAAAGTGGCTTTTGGTTTGTGTACTTGGATGCTAAAGTGCTAACACAAGATGCTGTGAAGACGCGTGTAGAGCCTCAGACCTGCAATAACGAGATTAATAAGGCCAAGCGGCGAGCGTTTGCGCTGAAGCTCATCGCGCACACGGAAGCTGGTGACTTTATTGCATACATCGATGAGACTAATTACAACTTGTGGTCCAAACGCACGCGTGGACGTGCGAAGAAGGGCGAGCGTGCTGTGGTGGTTGCTCCCGCATCCAAGGGGCCGAACCTTCAGATCCAGTGCGCTGTGTCAAGCGCCATTGGCCGGATTCACTACCGCACGACTCGTGGCAGCATCAAGATGGAATAGATCGCATCGTTTGTCGAGGAAGTGTACGAAGCTATCAAGCGCCATCCGGATTTCGAGCGCCTCTACGCGGCCAAGAAGGTCGTCATCGTTCTCGACAACGCGCCTTGCCACAACCAGACGGAGACCCGTGTCGCCGAGCATGACGATTTGGTGATCCTCCGCCTCGGCCCCTACTCTCCCATGTGCAACCCTATCGAGGGCTGCTTCAGCGTGCTCAAGGCGCGAGTCAAGGATTTTCTGGCTGCGTATCGACAGGAGCTGAACACCCCGCGGGACGAGTTCGACAGCGACGGCCGACCGCTCTCGATGGCAGAGCGCCGTATGCGCATGCTAGAGACCTGCGCTCACGAAGCAGTCGAAGAAACCACGCGCAACGTCGTGCCGTCAATGGAGTTACACTGTCACGATGCCGTCAATGCCGCCTTACGCATGGAGGATATGCGTTACGGCACCTGAAGATGTATCTCACTTTGGTTGCGGTATTTCCCACTTTGCTTGGGACAGAATGGATACATGAAAGATTGCACTTTTCAGTAGTTATTTTCTGAGTTTATTACGGCTGTCCAGATTGGATGGGAACAGTCTCATGTTGCCCGAGAAAAGGTGTAAATATATCTGGTCAGCGATGTGAGTCCACAATCCACGCAGCCAGGTAGAGCTGTCGCGTGTCTCAGGCGAACACGAACGGCTCAGACGTACATGCAGTTGAGCCACCCATGAGAAGATGAGGCGATTCTCGGGAATAAGGACCGAGCTGCTGCAAAAATAATTGTGAGGGTCGATCACCGTTCGCGTCGATTGGGAGAAAGCCACAATTTAGCGTCCACGTGCCCGTTCCTCACATCAGAACCCATCGCCACTTGTGGGCAACCTTTCTCGTGGTGCACCGTGAGCCACTTGAGCGCTTTGATACTGTTTACGCGCTGCGCCCTCCATAGCAGCTGTCATACACCTTTTGTGCCCTGGCCTCTTATAGAAACTCGAGGACCCGAACGTGGCTGTTGATAGAGCCCTATCCATCGCTCGGTGAGTACCGCCTCCGAGTCCGAGGGCAGTCAAAAGCTGTGCAACACTGAGCTTGCCGAACGCGCACAAGGCAACATCCCCGACTCAAACAGATATAGCTGGAAAATTATAGAACAAAATAATAAAGTAAGTCGTGTTTCAACCTGTGCGATGTATCGGTCCTGAACGTTGCGATGATGGCCGCACTGCTCATCCTGGCATTCAGTCATATGGTGTTGCGAACGATCTCCATAACCTCTTGACCAAAACGAGTGAATTCGTCGACTCCCATGCGCAGTGTGTGCATGTCGAACGTGGCTTGCGAAGTCACGTAGTTGTTGACGTGGTCCTGCGTAGAATTGGAGCGATGAGAATCACCACAACAAGGGTTGCATTTCCACGCGTACATCAGCCACCACGTGGATATCGAACTTCTTCCGAAGTTTTCCGGTCTTGTCGCGGAATCATCCAACTGGGCGAAGAGCAGCGACTACTTTGGCGGGGCACCCGGTGAACCTCATGTACTCACGATCACGAACACCATCGATCTTCCATGGGTGCACGAGAAGTGGTCGCTCTCGTAGTGGCGCTCTTCGGGAGAGATGAGAAACTTCTTTTGGCGCTTCTGTAGGTGCATATGTAAGCATCGATCATCTCCTGAGAAACGCAGTCTATCCACGTATCTGTCGTTGGGCTCGCTCTGCCGTCACAGACAAGCGTTTGATCCAGTTGAGGTGGGTTTTCGCTGCGTGAGAATCGATCGCTGCAAAGACGTCTCCTCAGCGGTTGAAATTATTGGACTCCAACCCCCTTGTGGTGTTCCGGACGTATGTGAGAGAGGAGATCCCCATGCCCAGCGTGCTATATCTGACGTTGGCTGGATAGACAGAGGAGTGCTACAAAGGACAATGTCAAAACGACGGAACACCACACCACGCGAGTTACCCAAGCCACACAACCTACACGAGCTACACGCGTGACAGGAGCGACACAAGCTCATGGAAATAGTGGTGCTGGTGGCGGCGGTGGCGTTGGTGGTGATGGTGGAGCTGGTCGAGCTCCACGAATTTTTAGCCTTCTTGTACCTCTGATTGCTTCCCCAAGTCTGAGCCGCACCAGAGCAAGCTCAGTCAGATTTTGAAATTGGAGTCCACTCGATTGACGACGAGGAATTCTCAACTTTGCTTCTGCCTTATGCATCGCATTACCTCTGCTGAGAGACATCCGTTTCACTGCTTTACCCGACTTCTCTTCAAGTCACAGGTACCACAGTCAGTACAGCGCCATCCGCTATAACAACCTACCAGCGATTTTGCGTCCAACGCATCACCCACTGATGCATACCCGCCTCGCTTCAGCTGCACAGCGCTCTCCTAATTGCCGCAGAGAGTTTTGACCACTTTTGACCACATTATCCACACCTCGACATACGTCGCTTTCGGGGACTTCGTACAAGCCTCACTCGGGGTGGATTAGACGCCCCGGAGTGCCAAGACCCCTCAACACGCCTACGTCCCCTCTCGTCCACGCTATCTCATCCCAAGTCGCTTCCAGCCGAGCCAGAGCTCACCGAGTTGGAGTGCTTCTGTCGTACACACGGCACCGAGTTGGAGTGCTTCTGTCGTATACACGGTACTTGCAGTGATGA
>JAMFLL010000305.1:0-45292 GCA_027475725.1 Pythium rhizo-oryzae
TAACGCACAATAGACATGGTACGTACTTGAACTCGTAGGGCATGTCGAAACCGTCTTGGTGCGTCGCTTCGCGGAACATGTCCTGGAGGATGAGCAGCAAGCTGTCGGCGCCGTCGGGCACAAACACCAAACAGCAGTGGCGCATGATGATCGCGCGCACGGGATCTAGAGAATAGACAGGCGTACACACACACTGTCAGCATGATGGAGAGGGTCGCACGCACGACCGGGGGCTACGTGGTCCGTACCCGCGTTTATGAGCACGGCCTGGTTCCGCAACTCGATGGACGGCTCGTTCGACACGGAGAACGCGTTGTCGAGCTTGCGGATGTCACGCGCGTGGACGCGCTGCACGTCGATGACCGTGCCAAAGGGTTGCGCACTGCCGATGCCCGCGGCGATGCTCTTGGCGCGTTTGGCGTCATTAAGTGGCGAGGTCGCGGCGTCCTGGGTCATGCGCAGCACGTCGAGGCGACTCATTTCCTCGAACGTCGCGTTGCCCTCGAGGTCGAAGCGCAGCATGAGCGAGCGCCCGAGGCGCTGCGCGGTCGGGTCGAGCTGGCACGCGAAGCGCTTGTCAAACGTCTCACTGTCGTCGCTGCGCGAGGAAGCGCGGGAGCGCCGCGAGAGGCGGTCGGACCGCTTGAGGTCGGCGGCGCTGTTCATGGCGATGACGTTGATGGACATCTCGCGGAACGGCGTGCGCGTCGAGTCGCCGGCCGGCGACTGCTGGATCGACGGGAGCGTGCTCACGGCGAGGCCGTTGGTCGCGCTGCGGAAAGACATCGTGGTGGGGTCGTTGGCATAGAGGACGAGCGAGCGCGGCGAATGCTGAGACTAACTACAGGGCGCTGAGGGTCGACTTGAACGAGGAGCGGAGAATTCGAGAGTGCTGGGGCGGCGCGAAACGCAAACACCGACCGCCTCTCGCGCTCACTTTAAGATGACGATGATTGGTTAGTCCACGTTGGTCTCTGCCTCTTGCGGAGACCAAATGACGGAACGCCTGTGACAGCCTGCCTGTCGCATACACATATCGTAGTGTACGTAGGTCAGCCCTCCTTCGACTTGAAGCGAGCGCTCGTGAGAGGTAGACTGTACTCCTTGGAGCATGACTATCGTGGGACCCAACCTTCACTAGTATGTATCTATCCATTCACTACGGTTGTCCTGCCCTGATTCACTTACATTACAGCTTACAGGCTTTTGCGCGTGTGTGGTGGGGGTGCTATGGATGACAGAATTCGCGGCTGTGGCTGTGGTCACATGACGCCGCGCTTGCGAAAGTAGACGAGACCGAACAGCACCATCAACACCGAGAGCAGGAATGTGCCGGCGATGATGGCTTCGAACGCGCCCGGATGGGCCTCCAGCCCGGTGCGCAGGTTCATGCCAAAGGCCGCGGTCACGAACGTTCCGAACGTCAGGCTCACGGTCACAAGGCTGAATACGACGTCGACCGTCAGCAAGTGGTTCCGCGCCGAGTCGAGCTTGATCATGATCAGGCTCTCTGTGGTCTGGATACGCTGTTGCAGCAGCTTGATTTTGGTGCGGATCGTGTGGATCTCCTGCAAGTACGACTCGAGGAGGGCTTCGGCTTCTTCTGGATCAAACGTTGCTGAATTCGTGAGGAGATCTGCATCCTCATAGAGCTGTTACGTTCCAATCATTTCCAGAGATGATTAGCAAAGCGAGGCAGTAGAGTGGGGAGTCGCACGGAACTGGAACAAACCAGCGAGAGATGGAGCAGGCGCAGATCACTGTCGCTGTCCAGTAGCTCCATCAGCACTCGTCGAATACCATCCACCTGGAACACCGAGCCTCATCAGTGAACACCTCACTGCCTTGTACGATACTAGGTCCATATACCTGTGAGCTGAAGTCGTTGATGGTGTTCTTCAGCGAGCGCAACGTCTCTAGCTCAGGACCCGAGATCTGTGCCTGTGCAAGCCGCTCGAGTGTGGTCATGATCTTGGGAAACGTCTTCTCGCAGTCCAGGAAAAGCAGCCTACGCATCACATGTCAGCCAAACCAATCCCAGCGGAGATGCGGTAGATAGTGGACTTAACGCACTTGCACAGCGTGTACAGAACAGCTTCGATTGCGCGGAACTCGAACGCGCTGCCTTCGCTCTCATTCTCCGCCAACAATTCTTGGAGCTTCGCCTTCAGCAGCGGGAGGAACGTGTCCACTTCGTTCGACATGAAAACCAAGCAGCTATCTCTCATGACGATCGTGCGAATCAAGTCTGCAGCAACACTCATCAGGGGCCCGATCTTACGACGCCAGTCTTTCGTGGGATGTGCGTACCTGTACTGATCACAATCGCCTGCTTGCGTACGATGACGCACGGGTCATTGTTCGACGCGAATGCCGCATCAAGCTTGCGTAGATCGCGCGCATGAACAGCCTGACAGAAAGACACGAATCCACATCAGTTGCGGTGTGGGAATGCGGTGACTTCAATGTATCAGCCACCTGCACGGCGTGATAGCCACCAGCAGACAGCAGCTGCAGCTTGCTCTTCCTGGGCGACAGTTTCCGCGCTTCCATCGGTTTCTTCGCGCTTGCGGCCTCCTGCGTCAGCTTGAGTAGCTCCGAGCGCTTCAGCTCGAGCGTGCTCGCTTTACCCTTTGCGTCGATCTGGAGAATCTGTGAAGCGCCACGAGGTGAGGCCGTCGACACGATATCACTATCGCGCATTCTGGCATGCGTTGACAAACCTGCATCTTGGCGTTCTTACGACTCATGTCGCTCGAGTCGCTGGGCATGCTTATCCGCGTCGTCAGCAGCCGCGGAGCGACAGCTTCAATGTCGATCTCGCTGGACAGCATGGCGCGCGGCGGCTTGACCGAGAACGGGAGCATCGTTGGTGGCTTTCTCGCTTCACACTCCGAAACAAAGTGAGACACGATCGCCTGCCATGGTTGCCTCCCACTCACGACTACTTTTTGGATCGTCCCATGGGATTAGAGCTGCCAGCTCCGCTTTCCCCACCGCGCAGCAGGAATAGCGGAGACCTTTGTGACAAGCTCAACCGTTTTGGTTCTCAACCGCATGATCAGTTTCGTCTTCAACCTGGAAACGTACCTGGATTTCAAGGTTGGTGATTTATAGCTTTCAAATATTTCTTGGTAAACTACACTCTGAACTGGCGCGTTCTCATTGGCCAGGACTCAGAAACTAGAGATATGGCTCTTTGATTGGGTAATATTCGCGTTCTTGCGTGGCATCTTATCGTGAAGTCGGTCCGACATCATCAAACGCAGGAGACAAGAAGAGCGCGCGGCACTCGGCGGCGCTCGGCACTCGGGAGACCTCACTTTACACGCCGCGCTTCAACTGGATGTACAACCGAATGAACGGCCGGGGAACCAGCGCCAGGGACTCTCTGTTCGCGGGCGTGCCGTCGCGGGACCAGGTGCGCCCGTGGGATCCACGCGAAGAGCTACGAGTGGGCCAGCGACTAAACGGTTGTTGTAATGCAGAATGGGTTCCAAGGCGACAGCGGCGATCAGGCGCGGCGTCTGCTCGAGGAGCAGAATGACGAGCACATTAGCCATTTGTCGCTGCAGATCAGCCAGCTCAAGTCGGTACGTTTGGATTTGAGTGGTCGAGATGCTTGGCTCGCATTTCCGGGGGCGATTGCTCATGGGATTTGGATATGGGCGGTGTTGGAAACAGTTGACGCAAGGCATCCACGCAGAGGTGGTCGATCAGAACAAGTACCTCGATGGCATGGTACGCAGTGCATCGAATACGAATGGCTGTGTGGTCTGGTCGTCACCAATATCGTGAGAACTCATCGTTCCGGACGTGGATTATATTTCTCGTAGGGCAAGGAAATGGACAACACGGACGGCTTGCTCGGCGGCACCATGAAGCGGTTGGGCATCATGATGGACCAGGGCGGCAGCAAGCACATGCTGTATCTCGTCGCGTTCGTCGTGGTCGTGTTCGTGCTGCTCTACTTCACTATCCGATCTCACTAAAGGCGCCACAGCGAGCGAGCACCGGTATCTCTCTCTCTCCACACTTTTTTTTCCTTTTGGCCACACCCACACGCACGCATAATCACAGTCATACTCACTGCCCTCTAAATCCTCTCCGCCCCCGCATTTCCGCCTCCTCTAGATGTGCGTATCTCCCAAGCATCCGCACTTAATGGATTCGTACTTAGTGTTCCTTAAGTTCGTTGGTTGCGCCTGGGTAAGTGCCCTCTCCTTGGCGGCGTTCTTCCCCCTCATCTTTCTCCTCGGGACCGGCAGTCACTCCGCTCCTCCTCCGCTCCGGGTCGTCGTCGTCACCGCGGCCGCCCCCGTGCTCCGCTCTCCCCTATTCGCTTCCTCGCGTGGCTCCTGCGAGTGCGAGAGCGCAGCGCGACCCCGTCGATCCGCCCCAAGTTCCGCCGCGCGCGCCGCACGCCGCTCGAGTCGCTCGCGCTGCTCAGCACCGCCGCCATGGGCAACTTTCTGGCTGCGCCGATCACCGACAAGGAGACCGAGACGGGCGAGGGCAATGGACTCGTCTACGGCGTCTCGGCTATGCAGGGCTGGCGCACCAACATGGAGGACTCGCACGTCGCGGTCGTCGACGCGTCGAGCTTGCCCGCCGGCGTCTCCGTCTTCGCCGTGTGCGACGGCCACGGCGGGAAACTCGCGGCCGACATGGCCGCGGCCGCGATGGTCGAGGTGTTCTCCGAGGTCATGACGAAGCGCGCGCTGTTCCCCGCGGGCGCTTCGGCGCAGACTGGCGAGGGCATGCCGACGCCCGAGGCCATCGGCGCGTGTCTGCGCGACGCGTTCCTGCTGCTCGACGCGAGAATAAAGGACACGCCGGAGGTGCAGTACGGCTCGGACCAGAGTGGCTGCACGGCCATCGCGTCGTTCGTCACGAGCACGCACATCATCGTCGCGAACTCGGGTGCGTCCCGCGTCCCACTGTGACCCCGGACACCACGGGAAGCTAAGCTGACTGACGCACGGGCATGATGACCATCACAGGCGACTCCCGAAGCGTGCTGGCCAAGGGCGCCAACACGGTACCCATGTCGTTCGACCACAAGCCCATGAACGTACGGTGAATGCGGGCTGCGTTGCGATTGACGTGGCGGTGCTGGTATCTGATCATTGGAGGGTATCGCTCACAGGACATTGAACGCCGACGAATTGAGCGAGCTGGTGGCATGGTGCGCGCCAACCGCGTGAACGGAGATCTTGCGGTACCGTGCTCTTTGGTCTTGTAGAATGCGCTTTCATACTAACTGGTGGCTGTGACTAGGTCTCCCGTGCGCTTGGTGACTTCACGTACAAGCAGCGCAACGACCTGCCCGCCGAGGAGCAGCAGGTGTCGGCGGAGCCAGACATCAAGATCGAGCCGCGCGATGGCACGGAGGAGTTCCTGATCATCGCCTGCGACGGCATCTGGGACGTCATGAGCAACGACGATGCGTGCAACCATGTGCGCATGCTCATGAACAAGGGCGAGCGCGACATGGGCCTCATCGCTGAGGACATCATTGACGTGTGCCTCAAGCTGGGCAGGTGCGGTCTGCGTGTTTGTGGTGTTTGCACGCTTGTGGGTACCCTGACTAACGGAATGTGTTCATCTTTCACGATAGCCGCGACAACATGAGTGCCGTCGTGATCCAGTTCCCCGGCGCCAAGTTCGGCACGGGCGAAGGCGTTGCTGGTCTCCGTCGCGAGCGTGCCGCCATGGAAGCTCAGGCGCTGAAGGACCAGGAGGCGGAGGACCAGGAGGCCGACCGATCCTGAGCACGCCAAGGGCGGCTCGCTGGTTAGATCTTGTGGCCCACTGTACAGCTGTGGTGGGCAGTTAGAAAACTCGCGTCGTCGGACGCCTTTCGAGGACGCCATGTAGTATCCAGGGGTGGGCGTCCCGGTCTCACCACTTCCGATAGTTTCTCCTTCTTCTTGCTTCTTCATTTGCCTTGACCCCCTCAACCCATTAGTGTACACAGAGGATTCCTCACTCAACACATAAACACTTTGTCCAAACTTGTTCGCAAAAGGCATTTTAGTTCTCGTGTCCATGGGCGTGTCGGGGCGTCGATGCTTGCTCTTTTTCGTTGACGCGCTGGCTGCTCCGGTGGGCCGTGTGGTTCGTCGGGCGTCTGTACTTGGAAAGATCGAGCGTGCGAAAGTAGTCGATGGTGCGCTGCAGACCTTCCTCGATCGCCACAGTTGGACGCCAGTTCAAATGCGTTCTGTCATTTATAAGAACCGTGAGATATCAGCACAAGAGGGTACCGAGCTACCGATATGACATACTCAGCCAGCGAAATATCCGGTCGTCGTCGCTTCGGGTCGTTGTTAGGCAGGTCGCGGAACACCAGCTTGCTCTTGGAGTTGGTGAGGCGGATGATCGTCTGTGCGAGCTCCAGTACCGTCATCTCGTGCGGATTGCCGAGGTTCATGGGCCCGACGCACGAGGCCGAGTCCATGAAGCGCACGATCGCCTCCACGAGGTCGTCGACAAAGCAGAATGAGCGCGTCTGGTTGCCGGCGCCAAAGATCGTGATGTCGTCGTCCCGCAGCGCCTGCATGATAAAGTTGCTCACGACGCGGCCGTCGTACGGGTGCATGCCGGGCCCGTACGTGTTGAAGATGCGCGCGACGCGGATGTCGACGCCGTGCGTGCGGTGGTACTCGAAGAACAACGTCTCGGCCACGCGCTTGCCCTCGTCGTAGCACGCGCGGACGCCCGTGCAGTTGACGTGGCCCCAGTAGTCCTCGCGCTGCGGCGTGATCTCCGGGTCGCCGTAGACCTCGCTCGTGGACGCCTGGAAGATGCGCGCCTTGACGCGCTTGGCGAGCCCGAGCATGTTGAGCGCGCCGAGGAACGACACTTTCGTGGTCTTGATCGGGTTGTACTGGTAGTGCACGGGTGAGGCCGGGCAGGCGAGGTTGTAGATGTGGTCCACCTCACACGCGTACGGCTGCGTGACGTCGTGGCGGATGAACTCGAAGTTGGGGTAGTTCTGCATGAGGTGCAGCATGTTGCAGCGCTGGCTCGTGAAGAGGTTGTCCATGCACAGCACCTCGTGGCCCTGCTCCAGCAGGCGCCGACAGAGGTGGATGCCGATGAAGCCGGCGCCGCCCGTCACGAGGATGCGCTTCGACTCGGCTGGGATCGCGTGCAGCGGCAGCGGCCGCGGGACCGCCACGGCCACCGCGGCGCCGGCATGGTCGTCCTCTCGGCACGACATGGTTACGGATGAGATGGAGATCCGACACAAGAGCAACGCGGGGGCTGGGAAACCGTAGTGACGGCTACCAAACTTCGCTAGAGTGACATGGACGGTTACGGTGGGGTAACCGTCGGAATGGGATGGTGCAGGGTTACGCGAGCCGGGTGAGAAACGTTCAGCGGAGGGGCCGGGTCAGATCGATGGAAAACCACCGTCGCGCCAGTGAGACTCACTGTGAGAGCCTCCACTGTTCTGCACCGCATCCCAACCCATCCTTGACACCCACAATCCAGGAGATCCTGAAGCTCGGACGAAATCAACGCAGCATCCCGCTGGGAATACACGCAAATGAGCCCAATGTGTCGGTTTCGTGAGGTTTGGATTTCCCAAATTTTCACTTATCGAGAGGTGGGTTACACACCTGTTTAGGGCTAGGGCGCACCAACTCATCGTTGATTCACCAGTTTTGGGGGGTTGGCTCGCTCACACTCTTGTGTACGTCAGTGTGCTCTTACAAAGGGTAGCTTGCTGAACAACTCTCTACAAGAACACTGTGTGGGCGGAACTGGCCATCCTCACCGGGCTCGGCGCTGCTCTCCCGGCAGACTCGGATCAACGACCTCTCGCCGTCGCCACGCAGCAGCCTGCGCTCCTCTCGTCCTGCGCCACAGCGAGAGACCAGGCACCAGGAAGATTCGCCTCCGCCGCCTAGCGAGACGCCGTCCTCCGAGCCTCACCTGCCTTCATCCCCGCCGGCCCCGACACGACCCCGCGCGTGTACTTTCCCAGTTAGGAGCTCTTCGTTGTCGCCATGCAGCTCTCGATCGACAGCGCCACGCGCAGCACGCTCGACGCGGCGCTCTACTCGCCGCGAAAGGGCCACACAGGGCCGCTCAGCCGACTGCGCGCCAACAAGAGCGCCATGGTATGGCTCTTACTCTTCTCGTGTATTCGGCAGAGTCGAGGTCCACGGAGTGGAACGCTGATTATCGCTGTGGTGGGTTTCGTTGTAGACGCTCTGCTACTTGCTCGTGTGGTACTCGTTCTCGACAGCCGCGACCTTCACGAACAAAGTACTAATCAAGCAGCATCACCTCTCGGCTGAAATGCTCACACTCTCGCACCTCTTCGTCTCGGTGATCTGCGATTGTGAGTCGGCGCCCCGTGATTTAATCTGCTACTGTCACGGAAGAATGGATCTCACGCTGTCGGCTCTTGTTGTGACTCATTCACAGTGATCGTGCTCACGTTGCCCAGCGGTACACGGACCAACGCGTGGCGGATGCAGCCTATGAATGCCCGGCGGTACGCCCCTACATGCTGTAGGGTGGCCCAACGCGATAGATTCTGACTTGCCAACCTGCGCTTTCATCATCTAGGTTCCTCTGGATTTTGCCGCTCAGCCTCTTCTCAGTCATGACCAAGGTGCTCACGTACTGGAGCTACGACGCCGTTCCTGTCGCATTCGCCCACACGTGCAAGGCCTCGCAGCCGATCTTCAACGTGATCCTCGCCTACCTGATCTACCAGTCCAAGTTCTCGCTCGCCACGTACGTCACGCTGGTACCAATTGTGCTTGGCGTGGTCATGGCCTCGGTCTCCGAAATGGGAATGAACGTACGTGTGTTCTCCTTATCGCTCTGTTACGGGGTAACAAATCGGATCACTCATCTTACATTCTTGACGCTATAGGACCTCGCCCTCGGCGGCGCGATTTTTGCGATCAGCTCGGCGCTCCTTGGTGTTATCCAGAGCATGTATGCCAAGTACCTGCTGCGCAGCCGAACGGTCATTGACAATGTGAACGTACGTACTCTGTTTTCATCAACGCCGCATGTGGTAATGAGGCTCGGGAAGATTCGCTCACCGTCAATAATCCTCTGTAGCTCCACTTCTACAGCGCCTTCCTCTCGTTCGTGATCAACGCGCCTCTCGTGCTTTTTGGCTCGTCGCGGCACCCGAACCCTGACAACCTCCCGCAAAGGTTCGTAACGCATCATCCCTCGTGCATTGTGTCTGTTCAGTTTCTAACAATGTGTGATTGAGCAGCAGCTTCCCGTACATGATGGTGCTCGGCTGCAGTCTGATGCACTTCATCGGTAGCTTCTGCGCTTCGCTCGTGTTGAGCGAAGTCTCCGAGCTCACGTACTCAATCATGAGCACGATGAAGCGTGTCGTGATCATTCTGAGCGCTGTCTTCTACTTCGGCAACCCTGTCACGTTCCAGTCAGCCAGCGGCATGATGCTCGCGGTCGGCGGCGTCGGCGCGTACCAAATGATCAAGGTGCGAACCAAGATTCACGAAGCCGCCGGCCTGGCCCCGCTGCCGCGCACGATGAACGACTTGAAGGCGAGCGACCGACGCAAGTAAGAACATGAGCGACGCGGGCATCGTCTCGTGTTCCGTTGTGCCATAGCCTCCCTACCCCACCCAATAGAGATACGTTGCATAAACGAATCCCCCGTGCCGATATTCATAATCGAAAGCTGAAATAAATGAGTTACGGAATCCAAACTATACACATCTCTGGCGGTGACGGTAGCGCTTCCGCAGAGTCTTACGCCTGGAGCGATGGAATGGCAGCGCTCTTCAACGTTGAGTGTCTTGAGGAGGGAGCAAAATGGGGGATCCTATCCAGTTTAAACATCCACACTGCGCTGGCCGAGGCTCAGCTGGTCCGCCGAAGATGCGTTCGCGCCGGCCGCAGCGCCGGCGTTGGCGTCAGCGCCCGAGGGCGTCGACACGCCCGAGCTGCCCTGCATCGCCTGCATGCGCTGCTGGTACTGCTGCAGCATTTGCTGCTGGAGCTGCTGGTTCGGCCATTGCGCGCCGGCAGCGTTGCCCGACTGCGCCTGCTGCTGCAGGAGTTGCTGGAGCATCGCGGCCTGCTGCTGCTGCAACTGCTGCTGGTAAATAACCTGAGGGTCCACGGGGCCCTATTGTACAAGACGAAACAGAGAAGAGAGATGTGAGACCGACCCAGTTCAACGAGGAAAGACCGAGATGGGCGGCTGGGCTGGTCGGACCTTTTTGGCGGGCTTGACGTCGTCGCGCGGGACAATGTCGATCAGAAAGTCGAACACGTCGCTCTTGGAGATGGCCGTGGCAATATCGCTGCGCTGGAGCGTTCGCCGCTTGTTCTCCTCCGTGTGGTACCACGCGCGCAGACTCAGCTCCAGGATGAACATCTCGCACGCCTTGGCGAACAGCACGGGCGCCTCGGCGCTGATCATCTGCACAAGTCATGATCATGAAACGTTAGTCTCCCTCAGCCGCCTCCTAGTCACCTATGCAATAGCCGTCGATAGCCCACGCACCCGCACGTCGTCGTCCGTCTTCATGATCTTCTTGATGCGCGCGAGCGGCAGTTGGTGCGTCTTGAAGTCGAACGTGTTGGGGTCCACCTGCGAGATCTCCTGCACCTGGCTCTGCCAGAACGTCGCGAGCTGGTTGATCTGCTGCTGCATCTGCGCGCGCTGGTTCTGGAGCTGCATCTGCATCTGCAGGTTGTTCTGCGCCTCGTCACCGCCCGACATGGTTGCTGCTGGCTCTGTACGTAGGGAAAACGCGTGAGTCGGCGAGCGCGTCATTTCCGCTAGGAAGCGCCCATACACAGGGGAAGCCCAGCGCCGTCGCGGCGCCTCCACCTCGCCGTGGCATGGCATGGCGCCGTGGCAGGCAGGGGGCGTGGATGGAGCCATGTCGCCATGTCTCCATGCCGGATCCGCCCAACGCTCCAATCACACGCATGCGGCCGCCTCAATTGGTGGAAACGCCCCGCGCGCTGCGCTCCCATTGGGCGCGCGCATTTGGACGCACCTGGTTGGGTGTCGGCTGTGGGGAAATCGCGTTCTGGTTGGTCGGTCTCGGCCCAAGCAAAACCAAACCAGCGCCCCAACGCCCAACGTTGGCCCCGCCCCCCCCCCAAAAAAACCCGCGGATTTCTTGTTCTCTCTCTCTCCCCCTCCCCCCCCTTTTTGTTCTCCCAACTTTTTCAAACAGGGAAAAACCTCACACGAGGTTAAATTTGTTTGGAGTAATTACGCAGTTGGATCGTAAAAACAATTGGAGTGATGGTCAGTGAACCCATGTTTGGCGAGCACAAAAATGGCTACAAAAAGAGGTTTGCTAAATGTGACGCCACGAGGCTTCCGCGCCGCATTCCCGCGAGACAGACACATCACGAGCGACGACCATGGCGGCGGCGGCGTGGCACTGGCAGGAGCGATTCGACGCGCTGGATCCGGAGGAGGCGTATCGCCGCCAGGTGCTCAAGGTACGGTTTCTTCGTGAAGGAGGGCAGGACCACACGCCAGGCTAACGAGCCGGTGACTAGGTGAGCAAGCACATTCCGTTTAGCGAATGGCTGCTGCAAAAGAAGCGGCAGGCTCGACAGAAAGACGGCACGGAGAACGATGGACGAGAGGAGGATGAGGCCACTCAGCGAGAGCGTGACGAGCGGTTCTTGGAGTGGGTCCGTAAGAAGCAGCGCGAGAAGCGCACGCAGCGCCAGAAAGGAGATGCAGAGAAGGTGGACAAACCATCACTCGCTAAACTCAACGAAAAGGTCAGCACCCCGCGTCGCAACAATATCTGATGGGACAGCGGAGGGCTCACAGTGCGTCTGGTGGCGGAGTAGCCGTTCGTGAAGCCCCCGTCGTTGCATGTAAATCCTGTCACGAAACGCACTCGTCCCAAGCACCAGATCACTGTCAATCAAGGAACGCAAGGTGGTCCCAAAAAGGTCAGACTGGGACATGTTCTGCGTATCTAGATGGCCGTCGGAACGATCTCACGCGCATTCCGATGTTGTTATACGCACAGCCGCGCGCGACGCCCGAGCAGAACGCATCACGCGTCGCCGAGTGGGAGCGCCGCAAGAAGCGAGAAGACCGCGTCAAGCGCAAGCAGGCGCAGCTTGATCGCCAGCTGCAAGAGCACGCGCAGCGACTGCTCCATCTCACGCGCTGGAAGCGGAAGGACGTCGTGTGTGCCTACTCGACGAATCTCCAATCAACTGCGTAGGCACCCTGCTCCAACTCGCCCCAGCTCGTGGTATGAGAGAGAGACCACTGGAGTGATCAATTCAAATGTCATGTATTCAAAGAAGTGGCTTAGATCTCGGCTTCGACGTGGACCTTGTTCGAGGCACCCACGGGGGGCGTGCCCAACGTATCACTTGCACCCCCTTTCGAAGCCACCTGGATGACCTTGCGCTTACCGCCCGAGTCACCCATGATGCGGCGCAGTTCATCGCTCATGAACTCGCTTGCAGCCTCGCCGTTTAAGGCCGTATCCTCGCAGAAGCAGAGAAGAATCGTGTCGATCGCGCCGTCGTAGACGTTGGCGAATGCCGATGCGACGAGCCACGCGAGGATGCACGAGATGAGTACGGGCGCCAGGGGCGACGTCACGGGCTGGGTCGAGCCCAGCACCTCGAGTTTGGACGACGCTGAGGCCGACGAGAGCGCGACGAAGACCGCGCCGCCGACCGCGACCGTGATGGTCGTCTTCACGAGGAACAGCATGAAGAAGCTGATCGAGTTGACGACCGCGACGCGCGCGAGGTTGGTGAAGAGCAGCTTGAACGACGTGACCGAGGCCGAGCAGAACGACGACCCGCGCATCGCGATGATGATGTAGGCGTTCTTGGAGAGGAACTTAAGGCACTTTTCGAAGCACCAGAGGCAGCACCGCACGGCGAGGAACACGACCTTGACCACCCGATTGCTCTCCTGGAGCTGCTTGCTCTGTTGGTCCACGTACTCAAGCACCACACGCGCGAACTGCACGAGCGCGATGATGAACGAGCCGAAGCACAGCGAGCCCAGGCTGTACCGCACGACGTATTTGAGCGCGCGCAGGATCGGGAACCCGGCCTCGAGCTTGCGCTTCCCGTGCGCATCAGGCGCGGTCCAGTAGAACTGCGCGACCGAGCCGGCGATCGTCGTGATGGAGATCGCCTGGATGAGCTGGTTCGTCCAGAGGAAGCCGAAGAGGTGATACCCGAGCAGGATCTGCTGGAGGGTGTCGCTGGGCAGCTCGGTGATCGTGCCGTTGAGCGTCGCATTCTGTGCCGCCGCTGAGGCCGCGAGCGCGGCTGTGGTCTCGACCGCGTTGGCCAGGTCGCCCGAACTCATGATGTAGGACGCGATGACGACGCCGTAGACGACCAGCGCGACGAATAGTGCAGTCGGGACGACAGGCCACAGCAGCAGCATAGGCAGCGTGCGCACCGCGTGCGAGGCCTCGCGGATGATCGCGACCGCGATCTTGATGCGCTTGCGCATCGCCACGAGCAGCAGCACGATCAGCGCCGTGAGCGCCCACATCACGTACGCGGCCACTTGGAACTGGAGTCGCGTGGTCTCCTCACCCGCAATCTCAAGGTCGGTCACCGAGGATGACGACGTGGACGTCGTGTTGAGGAACGACAGCGCGCGTGAGGCGTCCACGATCCCCGCGCGCGCCGAGCAGAACAGGCTCAGCACGACCAGCAGCGCGACGACGAGCCAGCATGTGAGCCACACGACGGTGCCGGCGAAGCACTGCAGCACGGCGAGCCAGATCACGCCGAGCACGAGCGCACCGCCGCCGCCGACCAAGAGGATGAGCGTCGACGCAGCGCGCGTGTCGCCCACGAACCGCCCAAGCGTCTGCACGTGGCCCTGAAGCTGCTCGAGCACCGGGTTGGTCGGCGTCGTGGTCTCAACCTCCCACACTGTCTTCTGCACGCGTTTGGCCTTGCACACCTGCGTACATGCGCCCTGCACGTACCGCTCGGGCGTGCACGCCGGGTCGGCGCCATCCGGGTCCACGCAGGTCTCCGATACAACCGTCTCGTTCGTTGTGTCCAGCGGCATGCATCGAAAGAGCACGGGCGTCGAGTCCTGCGCGGTGGTCCAGCACGAGCTGTTATCGTACGTGCACACGCGGTCACCGGCCATGGGGCACGCGCCCACGCACACGCCGAAGAGCGGCATCTTGGTCAGCGGCACGCGCTGCGCCATGGCCGCCAGCATGTCGTCGTTCAGCCGTGGGTACGCTGTCAGCGCGCGCTCCGCCATGTCGCCCACGCCGCACACGCTGCCGTTGTAGTCGCGTCCGTACACCAAGCTCATCGGCTCGCCCGAGCGCAGCCCGATGACAGCGACCACGATCTACTCATCAACAGCAAGCGGCATTCATGAGCATTCAAGCGGCATCGCAAGCCAAACCACGAACGGAGACAGACTTACCATTCCGACCCAGTAGACGAGAAAGAAGAGGCAGCACAGCACGTCGCGGCACTTGCGGCCGCTGGACGGGACGAGCCCGGACTTGGCGGTCGTGGCTGAGCCCGCGCTCGCCGCGTCGTCGCTGTCCGCGTCCTTTTTCCCACCGCAGCACAGCGCCATCGCGGTCGTCGCGTCGTCCTTCCGCGTGGCGTCAATGTCGCTATGGTGCGTGGCCAAACGCGCAGTGCTGGCTGCGAGCGAGGCAGGACAAAGCGTGACACGCGAGCGTATCCATCTGCCGTTTTATGTGCGATAAGACGTCCATGCTCAGGTTCCTTCCGCGAACTATTCTTGCAGTTGTGAGCTCGCATCCGATGCCTCGTATGGATGGCGTTCGTGGGTGCGCTTCCAAGGGCGGCACCAAGGCGTGTAGCTCGGGGGCACGGGCTTTGTGTCCTTGTTTTGTGTATGTCGCACGCGGAAGCGCCATCATTCTTCCCAAATGGACGCGTCGCTCCGTCGGCCAGAGATCGACAATGGCCACGTGCCGCTGGCGTTCCTGCTCGGGCGGCGCGCGCGAGACTACAGCCTCCCGTCGCTGAGGACCGCAAGCCCTACTCGGCCAGATGAGCTTCCTCACGCATCACTTCTCTCGGACGATAATGCGCACCTGCGGCGCCGTGAGGCGCACGCCCGACAGTTGCTGGAGCGCGTGCTCGCTGGCGAGTCCCGGCTGGACACGAACCAAAAGTACGAGCCGGAGACGCCGCTCGAGGCGCCGATGGCGCGCGTGTCGACTGCGGACCGTCGGCGACGTGCGGCTGAGCTGCAGCGCGTGCTGAGGGAGCGGGAAGCCGTCGCCAATGCCCTCGCAACCGCTACGTCGGGCGAGCCGTCGGCGTCGTCGACTGCATTCTCCATGACGAGTGGTGAGGCCAGCAAGTGGACAAGCAGGGACATGTACGACCAGCGAGAGCTGTACGCGGCGACCCACGGTTTCGCGCCTCGCGAGCCCGACTTTGTCGAGGTGGTCGGGGACGTGGCGCGCATTCGGCGCGCGCAGAGCGTGCGGCAGTTCCACGAGGACGAAAAGCTCAAGCAAAACAAGTTGTTCCGGCGCAAGCAAACGCGGCGTGCAGCGATGGCGCAGCAGCTCCACGCGCAGCAGACCGAGATGAAGGCGAAGCTGCTGCAAGTGGAGCGCGCGATGAGCGGTGTGGATCTCCAGGGAAAGGTGCAGGAGGAGGGTGAGAACCACGAGAAGCAGCAGGAGGCGGACGCGACTCGTGGCCGTGTTGTTACCGCCAGAGGCGATGTCGTCCGGCACAAGCAGCGCGCGGTGAAGCACTGGCAGGACGAGCAGCATCGCCAATTGGAACGCACAAAAGAACACGAGAAGCAGCAGTTGCGACAGCGCCAGGAGCTTGCACGGCGCGCTCGGGAGGACACGACGCACGCAGTGAAGGCACGAGTCACGTCCTCAAGATTTGAGAAGCAAACGATGGCCAAGATCAAGGGCGTCGGGCCGAGCTTCCTGTCCACGCTGTGCATGGAATCGCCGGACTATCCATCGTCCTCTGGCGTGCCCGCGAGCTGTCCGCTGTGGCTTTCTGATGGCACCATGCAGGGTTGCTTCGTGCAAGAGCATAGGGAGGAAGGTGAAGGCGATCCCGAAGTGGACCGCGTGGGTGGTCGCCTCTGCGCGCGCCAGTACGATCTTTTCCAGAAGAGCCAGCCGAGAAGCATGCATCTCGGCGGTGGGTTTGCGTCCAAGCCACGTGTATTGCCACGGCGAGCAGACGACTGCCGCCCGGTGGAGCACGACAGTGAGAGCCACGACATCGCAGCTCACGCGAATGCTGTGCCGCTGACGAAGTCGAAACGTCAAGTCCACGACGAGTGGAGACAGACACTCGTCGCGCACCCATGATGAAGGCGAGGAGAGAAGCAGCATGGCAACACAAAACCGCGCTCGTGTCGCTGTATTTTTCTACACGCTGGTCGTCCTCTTTCGCGCCCGCTCAAAACATCTTTTTGAAGGTTGTGAATGGGTTGGACGAAGACGACACGGCGGCAGCTCCCGACGGGGAGGAAGACGAGGAGGCCGGCGCGACGGGCGCCTCACCCGCGGGCTGGTGGTGATGGAGCACCGCGGGGCGGCACCGCACGGCCGTGCCGTAGGCGATCACGGAGCAGTGAAGGCCGAACACGAGTCGGTTCATCGTCGTGTTGGTGTCGAAGCGCACGTTCACGACGGCCGTCGCGCCTTGCGACTACAGCACCGAGAAATGGTTACTTGATGGTTCCATGACCTCCCCTTACGGCTGAGAAGTCGTACCTGTGCGGCGAACTGCATGCGGTGGACGGCCTCGGCCATGGTCTCGTTCATGAGCGACGTGTACGACGGCGCCTCGCCGCCAAAGAGGCCGGACAGCGCTACGTACATGTCGCTCAGCACCGACTTGGAGCGCACGGCCGAGGCCGAGACCAGACCAAACTCCTCAATCACCTCACGCCCTTCGATGCGGTCACCTGGGATTCAAAACATCTCGACTTGAGAACGACGTGGTACAGCCGTGAACCCAAAGCCACGTACGCGTTGTGAAGTAGACGTGCGGCGCGTGTTTGGTCGTGGGGTTCTCGGAGGACGCGGCGGCCCCCGCGCTCGACGACAGCGCACGCGCTGCATGGAGATGCAGCGCCGGTGCAGCGCGCGCGTGGCGCGTTAGGGCAGTCGCGGCGGCGTGGCGCGCGTGGAGCATGCTTCCGGTGAGGGCCAAAAGTGGGCAAGTGAGCTCCTCGCACAACTCACTCCCCGTATGTCAAAAGTGGGTGAGACCAAAGTCAAGAGAGTGATTGTCAGCTGATATGAAGAGTGACGGTCTCGTAGCCAATCACACCACTGGAAACGATCCAAATGACGCGATCTTCTCGCAATCAAAACGTGCGACCAACGAACCGCCGGGTGTGGTGGGCGACAATCGTCTATTGGTACAAGAGCCGTTATTACGCGTGGCGCTGGCGAGTTGAGGATCACGGAGTCGTTCCGATGGACTGCACGTGCACTCTGGCGAGAGGTAAACTAGTTCAAACACGGCGCTCGTTGCGAAAGGAGAGAACCAGGACGGTTCAGCGCATGTGCGAGAGATGCGAGCGCGCCGTCTGGACGCGCGGGCTGCGGCGCACGGTCGGCGACTCGTCCGCCAGGCGGTCTTTCAGTGGCTGTCGCATGCGCGGAAACGGCGTCGGCGGGGCTGTGGACGTCGGCATGGACGGCGTCTCGTCGAGCGACTGAGGCAGACACACCACGTACCACGTTGTCAGTCTCCTTTTTTCACATGCTCCGCACCAGGAGTAAGTCTTTACGCACCTCCACATCCGAGTGGGTCGAGTGGGTCGACATGTTCCCGCCTGAATCGGCTGGGTGGAAATCATAGTCTTCGCGCTCCGAGGACGCCGACACGCTCTCTTCGTAGGCGCCCGTCGACTCGTAGTCGTCACCTGCATCGCCTTCCTTCTCTTCCTCACTATAGTCTTCGCTCAGTGCCTCGCCGTCGGACGGTCCACTGGAGCGATAATCTGTGTCATCTCCTTCGCCGTCACTGCGGAAGAACGCGACCGTCTCCACGTCGCTCTCGTCAGTCGTCGCGGGCGCGCTCTTCTTTGCCCCGAACCGAGGCATAAACATCGCTGGCTTCCGGGCGCGATAAATAGTCTTGCGGCGGTGTGAGTTGCGCACCCGGAAGCCGACGATGCCAGCGATCACCAGGACGCCGGTGAGCAGCGCCAGTAGCTCCAACGAAAACATCGACGTTGGCGTGTCCGCGAGGACGACTGTGGAGCTGTTCGAGGTCACGTTCGCCGGGCCGACAGTGCGGACGATCTCGGGGTCACTCACGAGCGCGTGATCCGCTTGGTGGACCACGTGGGCTTCGCCGATTTCTTGGGAAAGCGCTGCGGATTCGCTATCGGCAGCCGAGATCGCGATTTCCACTAGCTCGTCGGTTTTGCGGCGCTCGTCTTCATTCACACCTACCGATGATGCCACATCCTTCGACGTTGGGGTGGACACAACGTGCTTTGGAGTCTCGATTTCCATCTTGGCGACTGTGTGGTCGCCGCCATCAAGATCGTCGGGTAACTCCACGATCGTGTCGGCGATGGTCTCGAGCAGCCGCTTGCGGATCTCTTTCTTCTCGTCTTCGACCAGTTCGGTCGTCACAGCCTGCACGTACCGCCGCAGCGCGTCCATCTCTCTCGAGATCATCTGCTGGTGGCGCTCGCGCTCGTTCTTCATCTTCTCGAGATGCACACGCACCTCCTGGACCATGCGCTGCGACTGCTGCTCGATCTCGGTCGCGGCTGCACGGAAGCTGCGCAGTTCCTGCTGGAGTAGGTCCAGCCGGCGGCTCATCTCGCGCTGCTCAAGCCGCGAGAGTGCCACCGGCGACGGAGTCCCAAACACGCCGGCAAACTGCATAAGCTCCTCCATGAAGATGCCGCCGAGCCCGAGGACCATGCAGCCGGCGAGGAAGCCGATGCTCCACGTGGGGAACACCACCACGCTGTCTGTATGCGCTGAGCGGAGCCGTGGGGACCCCCGACCGGTGGACGACTCGCTGGACGCCGCTGCCGCAGCAGTGGGTGCTGGACGGTGCGCAGGGCTCGCTGGCGGCGTGAGCGAGATGCTCGGAATCGAGTCAAACTCGCCCGACAGCGGGAACTCCGAGCTCGCGTTTGCGTCGGCGTCTAGTGAATGCGGCGCTGGTGTGTGGTCGCTGAGATCCGACGACAGCTCCTCTCGGAACGGCGGGTGCACGTGCTGCACGCGCACCTCCATGACCGGTGGCGCCGCATGGCCGCGTCCAAAGCCGTTCGCTTGGCCGTCGAACGTGTCACCGTCTTCATCCTCGTCGTCGTCGTCCTCGCTGCCTACGCTCTCGGTGCTGCGCGCGGCGCCGTCGGTCTCTGACGCGCGCTGGTGCTCGTTGAAACTGCGCCGAAAGTCGTCCTCCAGCTCCTGCATCACGTCGCTCGGCGAGACGCGGCGCGTGTGCCGTGGCGGCGGCGCCAGCGGCACCGCGTTGCCAGCGCGATTGCCATACGCAGCGTTGCGTCTGTCGCCTGAATCGCCATTCTCGTCAGCCTGGTTGCCGCCGTGGTATCCGTTGCCGTTCTCGAGCGGGCGCGCGGGCGACTCGAGCTCGTAGTAGAACGCAGCGCCGCTGGACGCCGGCGTGCCGACGCTCGCGCCGCGCTGCGCATCCATCATGCGCGCCAGCTGCATGTGCAAGTCGCGCTGTCGCTCGCGGGCTGTCTCGCGCGCGCTCGCGGACGTGGCGGCGGCCGTGTCTCTCGCCGTGGCGGCTGGTCGGCGCGGCGGCGGCGGCGGCGCCTGCTGTGTGAGTGGCTGTGCCGACGTGGATCGCTGCTGCGGGTTCTGTGCCTGCTGCTGCCGCTTCGCATAGAGCTCGGGCGGAGTTTTCCGCGCGAACTCGCGCGCGAGCGGGTCGCCGCCTTTCCGCGCGCCGTCCTCGTCGTCGTCGTCCAGCGCGGCGTACCCATGTCGCGGTCGCTCGCCTCCGAACGGCGGCCGCGCGGCGCGTCCACCGCCGTTGGACGGCGGAGCCGCCGCAGCGTACGCAGCGTGGTGGCGTCGCATCCCGTCGCGCGGTGCCGATGCGGCCGCAAGGGAGGCGGAGGCGGAGGAGGAAGACGGCGGCGCTGGATACGCCGGCGCGTACGCCGGGGTCGGGCGGCGCGAGCGCAGGTGCGTGGGCACCGCAGCGGACGCGGCGGACGCGCCGGTCGCTGGCGGCGCGTGTCGCAGATGCGCGAACGCCGCGCGGCGCGGGTCGTCGGCCATCCGGAGAGAGAGAGAGAGAGCGAGAGCGAGAGACCACTTCGACTTGGTGCTGGCGGCCGCAATATGGGGATGAACCCCCATAAAGGACGGCATGTCACTATCTGAAACCAGCAACAAGGCACTATAAAGAGGTAATAATGTGGAACGTTCCACAAAATAAGAGATGGTCAGCCAGCCACCCAATCACCCACGCGTGGAGATTGGTGTTGGGTGATTGGTGTTCAACAGGTACTTATTTTTGGAATTTATCGCAACATGGTCAGTTTATGCACAAGTGGATGACCTGCCCTCGAGACGGCGCCAAGAGCTCGACAACTTGTGGAGCTCGTTGCGCAGCCTCGAGCGCGTGTTGTGGATCACACGACGTCGTCACCGGCCAGAGGACTGCGTTTACAAGGCACCGACGCCAAAGTTGCCCGACGCGACCGTCAGCTTCTTGGCGGCCGCGGCCGCGTACTGGTTCGCGATGCCGCGCATGTTGCTCATGACGGCGCTCTCCCCGCGGTTCGCGAACGCACCGCTGCTCACGAACGTGTCGGCGACGCAGGAGCGGCCGATGGAGGCCTGGCACTGGCCCTTGTTGGACGCCGTAATGGACATGACGCTACCCGAGGACTCGACGAGGTTCGGGAGCGTGGTCTTTTCGAAGTAGTTGCCCTCCGACAGCACGTACGCCGAGTCCGTGACGTCAAACGAATGACCGGAGTTGTCGTACCAGTAGTTGTTGGCCACGTGCGCGTACACGTTGTAGGTGCCGGTCGTACCACCAAACTTGGGCGAGCGGCCGGACGTGTGGTGGATGTAGTTGTTGACCATGCTGACCTTGGTGTAGCCGTAGAAGATGAACGTCCAGTAGTGACGGCCGTCACAGGACGCGGACCAGCTCGTTTGGCCATTGAACTCGGAGTTGCTGATCGTGAGGCTGCTCACACTCGCCGCATTCGTGGTGATCATTTGGCGACCCACGAGCGATACCTTAATGTGGTCGAGCCAGACCTTCTCCATGGTCTGACCGGCGTCCGTGCCCTGGATGTAGATGGCGTCGCCGCCCCACACCAAGTGCGGGTTCAAGTTCGTGATGTGGATGTTCTGCACGATGATGTTGCTGCCGGCGAGCCAAAGACCCTTGCCGATGATGACGCCCTTGGTGCCCTCGCCACGGAGCGTCTTGTTGGCCTGGACCTTGAGCGGGTTCTTGGCGCCGGCGACGTCGTAGGTGATGGTGACGGCCTGTCCGTTGGAGCATCCGCCGGTGTTGGCCATGCCGCCGCTCTGGAGGATGACATCCTGGCTCTTGTATCCGTTGTTTTTGGCCATGCAGTCGCGCGTGTAGTCGGGTCGGCATCCGGTCTCGGTCTTGGAGCCTTCGGATCCTCGGAAGTCGAAGGCCTTGTTGAGCACGATGACGCGCGGGGAGCTGTCGCTGAGGTACGACTTGAGCTGCGCGATGGTGGTCGGGTAGACTGGGGCTGCGTTACCGCCGCCGGTGACACCGGCCGCGAGTCCGGGCGCCGTCGCGGCCACCACCGCCTCAGCAGCCAGTGCGAGCATCGCGAGAAGTGCCGTGGCGTACAACTTCATGGCGTTGGATGTGGAGAAGCTTGGTTAGAGGCGTCGGGGTGGTGAGCTGGAGGGGGCGGATTTGGAAGTGAGTGGTGTCCTTCGAGGCCCGCAGCCACGCTGAGACAGTTGGGTCACTCTGTCACTTAGTCTGTGGACTCCCCTTCCATCGAGCGAGTGATCCATTTGGATATGCCGTCAGTTTCCCTGGACCAGGATGGGATGCTGTTTCGCCGGAGTGCGTAGATGGGCGCGATTACCAGACAAACCCATAGAAGAACGACCCCAGTGCTTCCTTTGAGATGTGCCGCACTCGTGCGCACACGTACTATAAGGGATCTGAGGAGGAAGAAAGCGCCGTCCACAACCAGGAGCCGTGGAGCAGCGAGACGAGCTGCCGCGCCAGAAGGCTCCGTTCCTCCACGGTTGGAGCGGCTAATAACGCAGGCGCAGCCGCTCCGACACTGTAGCCTCCTTGTGGTCCTCACACGCCAGTCTGCATGAGCTTCTTGCTGACCGAAGAGCGTTGATAACCACGAACGCTTTGACTTCAACGAGTGGGACGCTCGCATCGCTCTGATCCCGGCCTGTCGCACCCCGAGGCCTCCCTCAGGGAGTCCCTGTGAATCAACCAACACGTAGCACTTGAAGGTGCCGAACGCGCATTGCAGCGAAGCGGCGGGTTCTCCCGTCGATCGACAACCATCGCCCGGTTCTCCGAGAGGCGCTTGAGGATTTGCTGCGCGATGCCGAGAGGTTGTGCCGCCGTCGCTGCCGAGCAGTGGGACGCGGTGGAGGCAGCTTGCTGATCCTCCATCCACTCATCGGCGCACGGACGTTGAAGCTGTCGAGGCCGCTCTTTTCCACCTCGATGGGCTGCTGGCGGCGCGAGCCCACTTCGCCGGTCGGCACAGCAGCAGCCATATAATACGCGGCTTGCCCGCGGGGCTGTGCTCGCGGAGGAGGAGCCGCGGCCAGCGCATCGTTGCCGTTCACTCCCTCCGCTCAGGGGTCAGGTTCACTCCCCGCAAGCGGAACGGATGGGCGGCGCCCACACAGAAGAGGCGCGTTGTTGATTTAGGCCGCCCGTGCTCGGAGGAGGCCTCGTGGAGCGGAGCCCTCCCACGCTGTGCGGCTTTAAATGTTGCCTGAGGGTCGCGCTCGAAGGAGGAAACATCCGCAAAGCGCTGCCAGCAAAGTTCGCCGGCTGCGGCACGCGCTGCAGATCGCTCCGCTTGCCAAGCTCATTAAAGTTGTGCCGTGGGACGCCCGGCTAACCCGGCTTTCTCCACGGGCTCACCCGTCTAGTACAGGAATCCAAGTCACTACCGAGGAGTTCCATCAAAGTGCGCGTACGCATGCTTTTCCTCTCGTCCCAGCCTACATGCCCCCCGAATGGAGCGCGTGGCTCACGACGATCCTCAGCGAAGTGCCTTCCCTCGTGGCCACACGCCGAGGTCGTCTCCTACATGTATCTGTGGCTCGAGCGTCCCTGGGGTGACAGAGAGAGCGCGCGCTGAGAAATCCGCGCATGGGCTGCCGTCTCGGCTGGAGCTCAAACGCCATTAAGGTGATAAAGACAGGCCAATTTCGAGGCACATTTCAAGATGGTGCGCTCCATTATGCCCCATTACCAGATGCGAGGCCACATTTTCCACATTACGGCCCATTAGCTGAGCACAGCTCCATTAGGAAGATATCCCGTTCCGCGAAGGTAACGGTATACTACGGCAATAAAAAACGCCCCCGTGAAAGTTGATGAAACTTCGCTGCCCCCTTCGCGTAAATTACGGTTGGTTGATGAACAGGAGAAGCCTAAGTCGACGAGAAGCAACCATCATGGAGCACACCCCAGCCGCGATTCCTGTGAGTGACGACGAGTCCAGCGCCACTGATTCGAGCAGCTCGAGCGTGACTCGACGAGCGTCTCCAACGCGTCCCTCCGCCGTCGTCGACCTGGCCCCAAGTGCAGCGCAATATGCAGAAGCACGTCGAGAGTTCTTGCACGGCACCGCGCGCTCGCTCTCCATTTCACGAACTCAGTCAGCTCAACAGGTGAAAGATCTCGTTGAAGACCTGGGTCGTGTGCTTGCTCAACTACGGGATATGCGCTCAACTATCGACCGTGCGTTTGCGCTCCACAGCGCTCTTGAGGCGATCGCTTCACGCGATATGTCGTTCGCCACGGCTACGAGCGCAAGGTACCAGTTCCACGACGGCACGTCAGGTGAGCATGTGCCGTTTCCATCTCGAGTGGATGAAGTTGTGGAAATGTTCATGGTAGACTTTCCGGAGGATAGTGCACAGTAGTTTCATAGGCGTGGCACACTGGTGCAGGAATGGAATCGTGATTAATGTGCTTTATTCATACTAGCGTTAGCATGGGTCTCTTTGCAGATGCCGGTGGCAACAAGTTGGGTGTCCACACTGACATACAAACCACAACTCGTCTCCATAGTCTACTGTCAGCTCCTCCCCCGCGTGCACTACGTGGTCTGTAACCACAACGACAGTGTGCTGGCTGCCATTTCGCACCTCGTGAAAGCTAGCCGATGGTGCGCACGAGTGGTTCAAAAACCGTGTAATCCCTCCACACGCTTTGGCGTCGATGAAGACTTTCTTGTTGGGATGCGATCGTGCACCCCGCTTCAGCTTTAGCCGATATTCGCTCGCGAACTTGACGCCTCGGCTTTCGTCGTTGTGCTCACCGTCTTCCACATCAATCATGCCCACGTACTCACCGACGATGACCCCGGCCTCAATAGTCTCACCCGCCAAGACGGTCAACTCTTTCGAGTCCCGGCGCCGAACCAACTCAAGATGGTCAAGCTCGCGGAGCGCGTTTCCGCACTTACCACCTTGTGTGCAGCATGTCTTCGTACAGAACACTCCGAGTTGTCCATTCCGACAAGTGTCATGCCGGCAAGGTGTGTCGCACCCACATTCACGAAAGAACGGAGCTTCGCTCGCGAAGCGTACCTTCATTGGGTTGAAGCTGTGTCTAAGGTACGGAATTGAGTCCGGCCAGCGCGCGCTGACGAAGCGACTTTCCGGTTGTTCCGGCGATGGGCGCGCGACGAGTGAGCTTCGAGTGACGATCTTTCTTGGCTGCGGCTTAATGCTGATCTTCTTCGCCTTGCTGCCGGCGACACACTTCCGGCGCGCTGACGTGGGGTGACTATTCTTCTTGCGCGTGGGCATTTTGCTCTCTAACGTCGGTGGCCTTCCATTCACAGCCCCTGGAAGCTCAGTGCCACACTTCCCACAAACCCCTTCAGAGGGCTGGTTCAGATCGCGACACACTTGGCAAATCCAGCCTCCACACGCCTTGAGAGTCCTATGCTCCGTGGGATCCTTGTCTGTAACGCAATAGTCACTCCAATCAACCGACTGATCTTCACCAAAGATCGCTTCGTGTTCACTTCGTGCAGCTGCTAACTCTTCCTCAAGAGTGCTTCCTCGTGGGGCGCCACACAAATCGCACGTACCATGCCCTGCCTTCACGGAGTGATAGCAAATGATGCAACACCACTCGTCGCTAGCTTTCTTGGCAGTGTGTGTGCGCGCGACAGTGGCGATGCTGGCACGAGCAAACGCCGAGCTCAAATCTCGGGCTACCAGGCGGACCCACCGTATGCCTTCAGGGGCGTCAGGCTCGGCTTCACCGTGCTCTTCGATGCCTCGCAGTACTCCGTCCCGGAGGCTCGTTTTTTTTGTCGCCTCGTGTTGAAGACTCACATGAAGTGCGTCGGGTTGGGGTGCGTGCTGCAGGCTCGTTGGCGAGTCGTGCTGCGTCGACTGGTGCTGCAGCAGGTCTTCCTGCAGGCTCGGTGGCGTGTTCTTGGGCGGGCTCGACTGGCTCCAAAGAGCGTCGCGCTGCAGGCTGGGGGGCGCGTCGTGCTGCAGGCTCGGTAGCGTGTTCTTGGGCAAGCTCGCCTGGCTCGGGGACGCATCGGGCTGCAGGCTCGTTGGTGCGTCGTGCTGCGTCGACTGGTGCTGCAGCGTGCCTTCCTGCAGGCTCAGTGGCGTGTTCTTGGGCGGGCTCGATTGGCTCCAAAGCGCGTCGCGCTGCAGGCTGGGGGGCGCGTCGTGCTGCAGGCTCGGTGGCGTGTTCTTGGGCAAGCTCACCTGGCTCGGGGGCGCATCGTGCTGCGTCGACTGGTGCTGCAGCGGGTTTTGCCGCAGGCTCGGTGGCGTGTTCTTGCGCGGGCTCGATTGGCTCCAAAGAGCGTCGCGCTGCAGGCTGGGGGGCGCGTCGGGCTGCAGGCTCGGTGGCGTGTTGTGCTGCAGGCTGGGTGACATGTCGTTGGGCGTGCTGGACTGGCTCCACAGCGCTTCGTGCTGGAGAGGTTCGTGGCGTAGGGCTGAGTCAAGATGCTCCCCGTTGCTACGTTGTGCAGCTATTGCCTTCTCACGTTCTTTTAGAGCTGCCAGACTCTCAGAGATCCGGATCCGAAAGCGACGCACTCGATCTCGCGCAATCCGCTTCCTCTCTTCTTCTTCCTCAATCCACTTCATTTGCTTTCGCACAATCTCTGCGGCTTGCTCTCGCCCATGCCTAACGGCCATGAAGTCTTCGTACGACACACCACGCGCTGTTTTGCACACCTTGCACAGTGATTCTTCATGCTTATTGCACACCATGCACACATCGCACTTCCAAGGGCATCCCTCAGCGTCCCCTCCTTTAGTCTCCTCAGAAATACTTACGCCGCGATGCATCCTAACGGCGAGGCAAATAGCGTAATGGAGCAATGGAAGGGCGCGACGTCTTATCGAGGCAGCAAGAGATGCGAAGTCCATTAAGAGATCATGGCACATTAAGTCTTTTCGGGGTCCATTAGGCTGTCCAGCTGAGCCTCTGTGGCACATTAGGGTTAGCAGGGCCAGACCAAGAGTGGACCACACAAACGAACCCATCGCGGAAGCTCGAACGCGTCCTTTCGTCCACCCCCAACGGCGGGGTTGCCGCCGGCGTCGGCGTCGGTGGAGCGCAAGCCGTCGGTCCAGCCGCATCTAATGGCGCCGCTAGCGCGCAGGTACGGCGCCCCGCTGCTCAGTTTCAGTGCCCCATGACCGACTCCTTCGTGGGCGGCACCGCCATGTATCTTCGCGTTGGAGCCTCCCGAACTAATGTCCTCCTCACCGTTTTGACAATGTGCTGCCTAGCCAAGGGATTTGGCTCTGGACCCGTAGCCCGCGGTGCGTACACGCACCCGGCGAGCGCGTCGGGCTCATGAACACGGCGGGCCCGACAATAACGAGAGCTACGACGCCAAGCGCCGCGTTGGTCCGGCTGCTGCATGACTTTATGCTCGATAGGCCGGCTGACCGCGCCTCGCTCACGCCCAACGAGTTCCTGGACAACGCGCTCGCACCGCGCGGCGACGGCAGCTAGGGCCGCCCCGCAGGGTTGCTACAAGATTCGCACGTCGATCCGCATTCTGTGTGACCAGCTCGAGTGCCTCACACTCGTGCAGCCAGATATTATCACGCCGAGCGCGCGGCGCGTCAAAAAACCGAGGCGAGCGTTCCACGTTGCGTGAACTCAACCTTCCGGTGGCGAAGCGTCTCGCGGAGACGATGGCGCGTCGCTGCTTCAGGACGAGGCGGGAAGTGGCTCCATCAGCAACTCGCACCGGATCTTGGCACGATGGCCAGCACGCACTAAATAATGAAAGATATACATGTACCGCATGTGAGGGAGGTACGGGGATCATGTTTATCGGTTATTCATCTTCATCGATGGCTCAACCCGCATTTACTTTTTGCGCCGCACGTTCCTAGTAGCAACTTCCTTGTTTGACCCCTTCTCGGCTTGCCTCTCCAAGATCGTGAGTGCGTTCATCAATTGTGGGTTCTGTTCGTGCGGGTCGGAGCGCCGTGAATCGTACAGGATCCTCCACAGGATACGCACACGCAGCTGGGCAGACGCCGACTTGCCGATCTTCTCTTCTTCTTGAAAGGTGTACAACTCACTGACTCGATCGAACACGGCGGCAATGCAATAAACACCGCAACTGTCAGTGTCATGCTGTTGTTCTAGCCGGACACATGTGCCTGTAGCGCACACCCCACGGCCATAACGGTGGAGGGAGGTGGTCTGGTCTCGCGAGATCCACCTCTCCAGGGTCGGGATGCACGTCTTCGTCCATGTACGCTGAAGAAGCCCCTCGTAGTTTGGATCTTGGAGTGGGTCGTAGAGGTCAACTCGATCAATACCATCAGGCGCCACGTGTGCACAAATCACGGTCCAGTGCACGTCACTGTAATTGACAGGAAATACCACCCACCGAAACTGGTGAAGAGGCAAGGCGGGCAGCACATGCTGCGGCACACCGCTCTTCTCTGGCTCAGCTGTGACGCGGGGAGTTGCGAGGCTATCAAAGACGTGCACGTCGCTGTAATCACTCGCCATTTGACGCAGGGAATACACCATCACCATGTCGTTCAGTCGCGTGGAGCGTAGGACTCGCCCCGCGATGTCTGAAATCGCGATTGAAGCTTGCAAATGCGGAGACGCGGTATTCACCGCCATCAGTGTGGTCAACGAGCACGTCTTCAGTGAGCGAATGATTGCGGATCGCGCTCCCAGTGAGATATCGCCCTCGTCGGGCGGCGTGCAGTCGATGACGTTTTGAACTTCGAGTTTTGCAAGTAGATACGGAACGTAAGCCGGACTCGGTAGCGCAGTGCAGTTGCTATCCAACGCATTGTCAGCAGAAAGGTGTCCTTGCCCGTCTTTATGGCGCTCAGAAGCGTCGTGAACGGCTTTTTCGGCCTCAGGAGCGTCGTCAATCACTGGTGGGTCCGGAATCGCGTCCTTGTCGTCCTGCAGCCACACCTCATCCTGTCTGAGTGAGTCGATTTGCTTGCGAAGCGCAGCAAAAGACACCAAATCACCGATGTTCGCCTCAGTAAAACCCCTCACGCGATTGTCCATTCGTAAAACGAGACCTGAGCTCTGGTGGTTTGTGTCGTCCGTGAGATCGACGACGTTCAGTATTCCACTCTGTGCAAGGGCACGACCCCGCGCCATCGCATTCTTAAGCACCTCCAGCAGTTTCCTTTTGATGCGGAAGTTGAGCGGGAAGTCTGCAGGATTGAACGTCTCGTGTTGAGCAAAAGCGGGGAGTCGCATCATGAACTCGCCGTCCAGGCGCCTTGGAACCGCTTTCCAAAGCGACAGAAGATCAAATACATCCCGCTTCAGTGCAATCGCCTTCGTGCTCTGGTGGAGCTGGAGGGGAAAGACATCGTCTAGTTCTGAGTATCCCAGGCTCCCTCCAGCGTCACCATTAGTCTTCTGCTGCTTAGATCTGCCAGGCGCTAGTGCTGGGGGAAGTGAGTAGCCACCCTCTTGTTTCCTTTTCTTCGACGCACTGCTCTTGAGGTTCTTTCGGCGCGTTGTAATAGTCGCCAAGTCTACGTTTGCTGAGTCACCATCCGTTGACTCTAGCGCGAGCTGCCGAATATCATCGATGGATTTAGAAGCTGGTTTGCTGCGCTGAATCTGTGTCTTGGTCGGTAGAGAGCGCTCATCCTTCGCTGAGAGGAATCCAGCTTCGTGCACCGCGACTTCGGACAGCAACTTTGACACCGACGATCCCGATAGAGACGCACTACTCGCGCTGGGGCTGTGGATACGACGCCCAGCAAGATCATTCATGAAACGTGATACGGTTGACGAGGAGAGCGGCACACTACTGGATGGACTCCCTGGGACCACAGACGCACACGGGCCGGGCGCCGTCGGCATTTGTGGTACAGGAGAAGCCGGCAGAGTGTGTGCTGTCTGTTCAGTGGCCAACACACGAGTAGGAGGCGGCGCAAACCGAGCTGCAGGGGAATCTTGATCCACTCGCGGCGGGCTCGAAGTGTGTGTTGTCGGAGAAACTGGCGGCGAACTTTGAATAGGTTGAGAAGGATCACCAGGCGCCATACTTCCGCGAACACCACTGAGCAGATCATCAGGGAACGCAAGAGGTGAGAACGCACCAGTGTCCAAGGGAAATTTCTCCTTCGAGTCGAAGAGATGCTCGTCGAGAAGTAGATCGATACCTCCGTCGTTACACGATAAAATTTCGTCGCGACGATAGCGACGCATAACTGTTCCATCTCGTTGCGCTTGATCACCGTCGTTGAAGAACGACTCCTCATCCGCCATTGCCTCTGCAATCACTTCCTCCATCTCCTCTGTTGATTCAATTGCTTCTTCTAACCAACCTTCTCGAGCGTAAACATCACCAATGTCATCTCCTTCTTCCTCGTCGGATAAATCATAGCCTTCCTCATCAACAGCGACGTCGCCCGGAAGATGGTGCTGGCGAGCAGTTGACTCATCACAACCGGCTGCGAGGCAGCGAGGTCCAGCGTGCGTGGCAGCGTGAGTGGCAGCGTGGCTGAGATGTTCAGCCGGAGTGGCGCAGCCCTGCTGGAGCGCCGACTGGTGATGACACGCACACTCACACGGACGACACTCACAGCAAGTCGGTGGGGAGACCGGGGCATCAGGTCGAGAGCTAGATGCCTGAATCTCTGCTATCTTGCCCGACAGAAAAGTCCGGAGCTCGGCCGCGAGTTTCACAAACGCCGGGGTTGACTGACTCATCAGGAGCTTTCTGAACGGCGCGATCTCGGCTTCGATAATGTTGCGCTTTTCAATGTTGTCGAGAACAACAACGTTCTTCGACTCATAACGACGCAGCCGGAAATACTCAATTCGTCTCGCTTGCTTCTTCTTCGTTCCAGCTGCGTCGTCAACTGCAGCTTCGAGCACAACATCACTGAGGAGTATACCCGAGCGCAGAGACTGGATATCAGTTGTGGTTGCGGCAATCTTTGGCAGCATGTCGAAAGCTTTGCGCATTCGCCAACGCGCCCTCAGCGCGACCACGGGGAACTCTTTCATCTTCAGCGCATTCTTCGCGACGAAGATCATGTGTCGGCATGCGAGGCCAGAAGAGATGTGGAATCCGCAAGAACACGTCCACGAGTCGCCTGCGGTCTCCACGCGGTACGTGTTGCTCTCGGCAGCCGCGCGAGTAACAGTGAAAGCAGGAGAAGGAGGTGTCGACCCAGAACCACACCCTCCCGTATCCGGCACCCCGTGCAGGCATTGCGCGACAGCGTATGGGTCGGTGGAGGTCTCGTCATGGCGACAGAACATGGACCACTCGGCTTGGACGATGGCAGCTGAGTACTCGCTGAGCTCGGCGAGCGCTGAGCGCATGAACGGATGAGATTTGGACCGCAGTATCAACCGGTGTGCGTACTTGTTGATGATACGATACTCGCGCCGAAGTACAGCGGTCTGGTAGGTGAATATAGCCTCCAGACATAAATCGATCCGCAGCTTCTTCCCGAGGGTCTTCTTGACTTGGTTCCAGCTTGATTCGATACGATTACTGGTCGTGTTCATCGCCGTAAAGACGTGGCGTCGCTCACAGTTACTCCACATCTTGCGGCAATTGTACCATCTAGCGCTCATGTACTCGAGGAAGTTTGGTGACTTGACTTCGAGTAGGCGCCGCAGGTCTTCCTGGAGAACGGCAAACCGGTCAGTCGACGTTGCGTAGACCATTGCATGGAGGATATCGAGAACACTGTCTCTAAGCTGCACGGAGTTGAGCTTGTACTTGCTTTGCGTCACCACTGTTGCAAACCACCGGACAACGTGGAACTGGCATAACAGCACACTAGAGTTCTTGAACAGGCGCTCCAAAACTCGCCACTCCTTGTAGTCTTTGTCAATAACGAAGCTCTTCACCTTTTCTGTCGCTCCTGGATTTGTACGGATAAAGTGTTTTAGCACTGTTGTCATCATCTCCTCTGTCTGTGACACACAAAGAAAGTCGAACACGGAGACACCTCGCCCTGTTACGCTCGTAGCCATCAAGCTCCCTACACAGACGTGACGAAATGTGAGAAATACACTGCGCACGGAAGCACACGGATAAGACGTACCGAGATAGAAGCCGAGGTTGTTCGTGTTGTGTGTCCAATCGAGAATCAAATTCTCCCCAAAGTGCTCGAAAAAGAGACGCTGGGCTGCAGACTGGATTGCCACGCCGCACACGTGGCCCTCTTGGTCGTCAATAACGAGACATCGTGAACCAGAGAATGAAGCGAAGCGCTCAATCAGGAGCTTCAGGGTTGAGGCCGCGTTGGACCCACCGAGCCTGTCACGTCGTAGATTCGCGATTTGCTTAGGCGTGATGACGATTTTAAACTCTTGTGAGATGGTATCACAGATATCGCGCGCCGACGCACGGCAGCGCAGCATCCGGGCAACCTTTCGCTGCAATTTAGGATTGGCGAGCAGGGGTGACGACCCCTTCGCGTCTGGCATCGCATGAGAGCACTCATGGTTGTGGAAACAGACCTAGAAAATAGATCAGTACCCAAAGCGTCAAAACCTGCACACAAATGCGACTTACCTCTTCGCTGGAAACGAGTGAGCAAACGCCAGTGGTCTCATCGCGGACGGCCTTGAAAGTGATTCGAGCAGGACACTCCAGGAAGTTGGAATCCTTCTGCTCTCGTGATTTCGTCGTATTCTCGCCTTCCGCGCCCTGCTCATTTCCTTCCTGCACTTTCTTGCGCGACTGTCTATATACGCCGTGGCTACAACGCATGTACAGAAGCGTGTGGCCGAGAGACGTTGGCCATTCTTGTTGGCGCGCCGTGCCATTTGGCTGTTCAGGGGCGACACCGCTCGTGGCCATCGGCTCGCTCACCGAATCAGCGGCCAACTCGCTCTCGGAAGAAACTTCGCTATGGGAAGAACCCGCACGACGCAAGCTCGCGTCGCGTTTCTTTCTGGACCGTTTTGCTTTGCCGCTGGTTCTCTTTTTCTTTGCCGCCTTCTTGCCGCTGCTCTTCTCTCGCTTCGATGGCGTCGAAGGCTCACCTCTAAGTATACTGACGAGACAAGGAAAACATGAGACACCCTCGCCAGCAATAGGAGATTTGATACCGCGACCACCCTACTCACCGATTTGCCTTGCGAACGGTCTCAGAGTTGCGGGTTTGCATGCTCGTGTACGTTTCCTTGAAGTGAGCTTTCAGAGCGGCCTTCGCCAACGCTGACGATGCGAAGTGCCTCCCCTCACCGAAACTTTTGACAAACTGGCCTGTGACTCCTTCATCATTCATTCTATCCAAACCCGCTCGCACCTCTTCCGGATATGGTGTTTTAGGAGCTCGATTACGCATCGCCTTTGTGCGGCGTCCTAACAATGAACACGATCGCGTTATCCCCCGAGCAACGAATGGCACAGCAGAGAGATAAGAGAGGGAGAGAGAGGGAGTCCTTACGTCTCACATGCTTGACGAGCGTACCAGCACTGCTCTCCGACACAAGTGCCGACCCACCTCCCGTTACGTCATTGGACGAGTCACTCTGGCAATCTTCACTGTCTTCCTCTGACCCTTGCGACACATTGTCTGCGCCCCCACCTCCTCCACGTTCTCTGTTGTCACCTCCACCGCGCTCTCCGCTACCTCCTCCGCGTTCTCCACCGACTGCTCCATCTCTTCCTCCACCGCCTCCTCCTCCTCCACCACCTCCTTCTCCGCTGCCGCGTCCTCCTCTGCCGCCTCCTTCTCCTCCGCCGCCTTCTCCTCCTCCGCCGCCGTGCTCACCTCCTCCTCCTCCTCCTCCTTCTCGCCCTTCTCTTCCTCCTCCATCGCCGCCGTGCTCACCTCCTCCTCCTCCACCTCCTTCTTCTTCACCGACGCGGTCTTCACGACCACTTCCGTCACCTCCACCGCTCCCGCCTCCTCCAACCCCGCATTCACCGCCTCCAACACAGCTACCACCACCGTCGACTACGTCTGCGTCGTCATGGTCGCGTTCTCCTCCATCGCCGCTGACGAAGTCGCCGACGGATTTCTCTGCCTGTAACCGCTCTGCTCGTTTCTTCCGACTCTCCGCCGTTCTCGTTTGGAATCTTTTGGAGCGAGTGCGACGTGCTTAAACGACAGATGCGGCGTGCGTTCATCGATCAATCATCGACGAAAATCCTACATCGCAGGCGATAGTGTACGTACCGGTATTCGCGTCGGCAGCCACCTCCTTCCCTTTGTCGTCTACTGTGATGCTATCCACTTTCCCGTTGCGATGAAGCTCATCGTTGACACTCGCCTCGACGAGCAGGATGGCAAGCAGCTTTTCTCGCAGCGCGCTTGGGGCGAACATGGAGAACTTGGTCTATCGTCAGGGTGAGAACTGGGAATGAGACGTCGTCAGGGTCTGTCGTCAGGGTCCATAAACCGTCGTCTCCGTCCAACCGTCGTCTACGTCGTCTCCATCAGGCTCTATCACGAACCGTCGTCTCCACGGGATGTCCATGAACCGTCAGGTGGAAGGAAATTTACGAGCCTGTAATTTACACATTCGGTTCGTTTGAAATTTTCCCACTCGCCTTTAAAACTTTCCGACTCGCCGGATTGCGCTCATCCGTTTTGTCTCGTCTTTGTGCAAACCTTAATGTGCCTTGAGCTGCTACGTGCCGTCTCGTTGCACCTCGCCACCGTCGATTCTTGAAGGGCCACTCGCGATCGCACGCCGCCGTCGCCACGAGCGGACGGTATCAGCATCCCGTGCGCCCGCGCTATGCGCGACGCGCCGAAAATCCATTCCACTCTGCCAGCTGTGGTCCGCCCTGCTGGTCATCTATGGAGCCACCACTCCGTCGCAGAGTCCGCGGCTGAATGTGTGCGTAACTCCACATGTGGGCTCCTCAGACGCTCAGCGGGCATGTGCCAGAGACCCGTGGCGCACTGCCCGGATCAGCGACCGCTCGACCATGGGGGACGGAGGCGATTGCAGATCGTGCCGGCGGCGGCCGCGGTTGATTGAAGCCGCCTGGTTTCCAGGCGGCACGCGCGTGTGAGCGAGGCGTGATGCATTGTTGACGCTCCGCTGTGCGATGGCGCATGCGCTCGCTCGTGGCGCGAGTGACCCTTGGAGGAGAAGGAGGAGGAGGAGGAGGAGGCGGAGCGCGACCTGCTCCACGGCAACTTGTCCCCATTCCTCAATCTTCCAGCTTTCTCCGCCTGCCACCCCGCCTCAGGATGAAGTTCTTCGTGTCTGCGCTCTTCGCCGTCCTGGCGCTCGCGGCCGACAACGCGCTTGCCGCGACGGCGCCCGGACTCGCGGCCGGCGTCACCGGCGGCGGCAGCGCCACTCCCGTGTACCCCAAGACGATCGCGGAGCTCAAGTCGTACCTCAGCGACAGCTCCCCGCGCGTCATCGTGCTCAACAAGGCCTTCGACTTCCGAGGATCCGAAGGCTCCAAGACCGAGACCGGATGCCGACCCGACTACACGCGCGACTGCATGGCCAAAAACAACGGATACAAGAGCCAGGATGTCATCCTCCAGAGCGGCGGCATGGCCAACACCGGCGGATGCTCCAACGGACAGGCCGTCACCATCACCTACGACGTCGCCGGCGCCAAGAACCCGCTCAAGGTCCAGGCCAACAAGACGCTCCGTGGCGAGGGCACCAAGGGCGTCATCATCGGCAAGGGTCTTTGGCTCGCTGGCAGCAACATCATCGTGCAGAACATCCATATCACGAACCTGAACCCGCACTTGGTGTGGGGCGGCGACGCCATCTACATCCAGGGCACGGACGCCGGTCAGACCATGGAGAAGGTCTGGCTCGACCACATCAAGATCTCCCAGGTCGGCCGTGAGATGATCACGACCAACGCTGCCAGCGTGAGCAGCCTCACGATCAGTAACTCGGAGTTTGACGGCCAGACCCAGTGGTCGGCTACGTGCGACGGCCGCCACTACTGGGCGTTCATCTTCTACGGCTACACCAAGGTCAGCATGGTCAACAACTACATCCACCACACGTCCGGCCGCTCGCCCAAGTTTGGCGGCACCCCGGGCCAGTACAACGTGTACGCGCATGTGGCCAACAACTACTGGTACGACAACTCGGGCCACTCGTTCGAGGTGAGCGACACGGCGTACGTGCTGTCGGAGGGCAACTACTTCGAGAAGACCACGCTCCCCAACTTGGTGGAGAAGACAGGCAGCGTCATGTCCATTACTTCATCCAACAAGGGCCAGTGCCAGGCCTCCATCGGCCGCTCTTGCGTCGCCGACACGTTCGTGAGCAGCGGTGCGTTCGCGAACCGCGGGGAGAGCGCCGTCATGAGCAACATGCGCGGCATCGCGAACCAGTACGCGGCCGCGGCCGCCAAGAAGCTGACGGTCGCGTCGGGCAACTTTGGCGTCGGTGCCTTGTAAACGCAGTGGCCAGCTAGTGGTGCTGCCCCGACACGTAGTTGTAAAGTGTAGTAGACTTTTTGAAAAGTTCATCTGGTCGAACTGACCTCATCGCTGTGCTTATCGGTTGCTGTGCAGGTCACGGTTTGCAGATGAGGAACACACCAGACTAAACGATCATTGAGATTCTCACTTTACTTCAAACGGTTTCGTTCGCTGCAACCACACACGCACACGTGCGGCAACGCGATCTTTCTCCGTCAGACGTTCACACTGGTTGTATACGCAAGACACACATGCGAGTGCTCTTGCTTAGCCTCGGCGAACCTTGCACTTGCTGGACGCCGCCTCAGGCGCAGCCGTCTCCGGCGCCGCCGTCGTGGCCTTAGGGGCGGGCGTCGCACTGGACGGGGCGGCAGGCACGGGCGCACCCGTCGTGGGCTTGGGCGCGGCAGTGGTCGCCTTAGGTGCGGTAGTAGTCACCTTCGGCGCGGCAGTGGTCGCCTTCGGCGCAGCGCTGGCGGCCGTGGTGGGGGCTTCCGACTTCGGGGCCGCCGTGGTCGAGGCGGGCGCCGTGCTGCCATCATCATCGTTGTCGTCATCACCACCATCGTCGTCGCCACCGACCTCGCCGAGCTCGCCGACGCCAAAGTTGCCCGTCGCGACGCTCAGCGCCTTGGGCTCGGCGGCCGTGTAAGTCGTGGCGACGCCCTTCATCTTGGCCACGACCGCGCTCTCGCCGCGGCTCGCGAACACGCCGCTGCTCACAAACTTGTCCGCCACGCACGCGCGGCCCACGGTCGGCTCGCAGGACGCCTGGTTGGCCGTCGTGGTCGACATGACGCTGCCCGAGCTCTGCACCTCGTTGGGCAGCACGGTCTTCTCGAAGAGGTTGCCCTCCGAGAGAATGTACGCGGCGTCGCTCACCTCGAACGAGTGGCCCGAGTTGTCGTACCAGTAGTTGTTGGCCACGTGCGCAACGACGTCGTACTTGCCGGCCGTGCCGCTGAACTTGGGCGAGCGGCCGGACGTGTGGTGCACGTAGTTGTTGAGCAGGCTCATCTTGACGTTGCCGTAGATGATGAACGTCCAGTAGTGGCGGCCGTCGCAGGACGCGGACCACGTCGTCTGACCGTCAAACTCCGAGTTGCTGATCGTCAAGCTGTTGACGCCGGCGGCGTTCGTGGTCATCATCTGGCGGCCCACGAGCGATACCTTGATGTGGTCGAGCCAGATCTTCTCCATCGCCGAGCCGTCGCCCTTGCCCTGCAGGTAGATGGCGTCGCCGCCCCAGACCAAGTGCGGGTTCAGGTTCGTGATGTGGACGTTCTGCACGATGATGTTGTCGCCGCTGAGCCAGAGGCCCTTGCCCACGATCACGCCCTTGGTGCCCTCGCCGCGGAGCGTCTTGTTGGAGCTCACGACCAGCGGGTTCTTGGTGCCGGCCACGTCGTACGAGATGGTCACCTCCTCGCCGTTGGAGCAGCCGCCCGTGTTGGCCATGCCGCCGCTCTGGAGGATCACGTCCTGGCTCTGGAAGCCGTTGTTCTTGGCCAGGCACGCGCGCGTGTAGTCCGGGCGGCAGCCCACCTCGGTCTTGTTGCCCTCGGAGCCGCGGAAGTCGAACGTCTTGGTGAGCACGATCACGCGCGGCGCGCTGTCCTTGAGCAGCGCCCGGAGCTCCGCGAGGGTCGCCGGGTACGACGGCGCGGCGTCGCCGCCGCCGGTCGCGCCGGCCGCGAGCCCCGGGGCCGTCGCTGTGGCCGCGTCCGCGTCCGCAACCATCAGCGCGGCCGCAAGCGCGAGCGCCGCGCGGAGGAGCTGCATCTCGTTCGGGTGGAGGAGGTGGAGGAGCGGTGCTGAGGAGGGTTTTGAGGAAATGAGAGCGCGTGTCACCGAGATGTCGGGCGCCGGCGGAGGGGAGGGGAGGCTCAACGGGAGCGGAGGAGGAGGGGAGAGGAGGGAGGAGCGGTCATCCTGGATGTCAGCTGGGGCCCTGTCCGCCAGCACGTGGACGAGCACGTCGGTGCGGCAACTCCAGCTGGCGCGGCGGAACGCGCCTCCGACCGGTCGCCAGCGGCTGATCCGGGACGGCGACGCAAAATGTGTCAGGCGACGCTTTTGTGGCTTGGAGCAAAAATGTGTCGGTTCTTTTTTGTGTGTGTGCGCACCAGTGTGGGTTCATGCACAACTTTGGGTACCTGAGACATCGTTGGTTTGGGTCATCCCAAACCATTACACATTACGGTGACACTCTCCCCCCTCTCCTTCCCGGCCCTCCCCCCGGCGGCCCTCTCCGCGGAACCCTTCCATGCGCGCGTGAGCGAGCCCGCTCCGCCTCCGCCTCCGCCTCCGCCTCCTCCTCCTCTCCCCTCCGCTCCCCTCCTCCCCCCCTCCTCCACTGCTCCGCTGCCGCCGCGCGCACCATGAGCGCCGAAGCCGCGGACGCCGACGTGGTGCTGGGCATCCCCATCGACGAGCCGGCGGCCTCGCTGCTCGCGGGCGACAAGTCGGCGCTCCAGAGCTCCTCCACCGCCGGCTCCTCCTCCTCCTCCGCGTCGCTCTCGGCCTCCTCGCTCGGCGGCGCCTCGTTCCTGGGCTCCTCCGCGGGCTCCGCCGCGTCGTTCTACTCGGCGCGGCTCACGCTCTCGCAGCGCGCCTCCCACGCGCGCGCGCTCGTGCGCTCGCCGCAGCAGTTCGTGGTCTTCGGCGGCTACCTGCGGCTCCGCGAGTCGGCGCGCGAGTGGCGCATGAAGACCTGGTACTGCGCGCTGCTGCGCGCGCAGCTCTACTTCTACCCGAGCAAGCGCGACGCCACGCGCGCCACGAACCTCGCCAAGCGCGTGGCCGTGGCCGGCGGCGCCTCCTCGCCGCCTCGTGCGTCGGACGGCCAGGGCCGCTTCCACACGTACAAGCACGCGTTCACGTTCCGCACGGCGCGCGGCGACGAGTACTTTTGCTCGGCGCCGTCCGAGAGCGAGCGCGCGCTCTGGCTCGAGCAGCTCGCGCAGGCCGCGCAGGCCGCCGACGGCGACGCCCGCGAGCCCGGCGGATCGATGGACATCCGCACGGGCAACCAGGACGGCGACCAGGACGACGACCTGGACGGCGTGGACGTTGAAGAAGAGGGCGACGGCGAGGACGACGACGACAGCAGGGCCAACCGCGGTGACCGTGATCGACTCGCGCGCAGCGGCGGCGGCAGCAGCTCGGAGGACGGCGGCTCGGGCTCCGCGCCGACGTCGCTGCGCACCGTGTCGTCGGCGGACGCGGACGCGTTCGGCGCGCTGCTGCTCTCGTCCGCAGCGTCCTCGGTGTCCTCGCAGGGGCGGTCCACGGGCTGCTTCACGTGCGGCGCGGCGTTCGGCGTGCTGCGCAACCCGCGGCGCACCTGCCGCAGCTGCGCACGCCACTTTTGCCGCGCGCACTGCTCGCAGTACGCCGCCGGCGTGGTCACGGCGACGTCAGCGGACGGCGTCTCGGACGCGCTCCGCGACACCTCGCTCGCGGCCTCGTTCCTCTCCACGACGTCGTCGTCGTCCTCGGTGCCGCCGGACGGCTACACGCCGCGCCGCTGCCGCGTGTGCGACGCGTGCGCACACCGCCAGCACTTTATCAGCTTCCTCGAGACCTTCACGGCCACGGCGATCCGGCTCATGCGCCACGAAAAGGTCAACGTCGCGACCGCCGCAGCGTCGCCCCCGGCCGACGACAGCGTGCAACAACACGCCAAGATGCGCAAGGAGCTCGCGATCATCGTCTCGAGCGCCGCCAACTACACGGTGCTCAATGTGCTGTGTCTGCTCAAGAAGTACGCGCACGTGCCCTGGATGTTCACACGCGCGATGTGCCTGCTCATCCCGCTGTATGAGCGCAACCCGGCGGCGCTCGAGGAGTACTGGACGCAGTTCCTCGTGCTCTACGTGCCGCTACTGGCGCTGCGCGAACCGTTCTCGCCCAGCATGCAGTTCTTCTTGCGCTTCGTCTCGGCTGTGTGCCGCCGCAGCAACGCGTTCACGCTGCGCACGGTCTGGGAGTGCCTCGCGTTCAGCGAGGACGCACGCGCCCAGGACGACCGCATGACCCGGAGCTACCTCACGCTGCTCATGATCGCCTGCAGCTCGTTCGACGGCGGCTCGAGCCACGTGATGCGGCACTTGCTCGCGGACGCGCCGCGCGCGCAGGTCGAGGCCATCACGCACTCGCTGCGTGACTTCCTGGGCATCCGGAGCGTGCTACGCGACGAGATCCCCAAAAGCCTCGCGGCGAGGTGGTTCAACGCCGTCTGCGGCCACGAGATGGAGGAGGCCCGGCAGCTCGTGCTCGCAGCCGCCGACGGGCTTGAGGACACGGACGCGCTGCTACAAGTGCTGGACCCGTCGCAGACCGACTATATCTCAGTGCTCACGGACCACTTTGTGCGGCTGCCCGTGGTCGCGCTCTCGGTTGGTGACGAATGCGAGTACGAAGAAGAAGACACGGCGTTTATGCTGTACAAGGAGCGCGAGTTTGACGCACAGGCCGCGTTCGTGGAGCGGCTCACGGCCATCTCGGACCTGCTGCGCCATGTGCAGCCTGTGGAGCGGCGCGCAGAAGTGCTCCACGAGCAGCTGCTCGCGCTGGAGCAGCAGCACCTTTCGCGCGACAACAACCGCGACGGCATCCGCATCCACGCGCCGCTGCTCAGCGCCGGCGGCGGCACGATGCTTGACCGGCTACGGCTGCTGCGTGTCGTGCCGGAGGAGGGCAAGGTCTTCTCGACGCGCTCGCGTGCGCCCACGATGATGGTCTTTGAGGCGTGCCCGAGCGGCGGTCGCAGCCAGTTGTCGTCGACGTCGAACGGTACGATTATCCAGGGCATCCCGGTCAATGCGGAAGAGGAAGACGAGCTGCTCGAGAACGAGCTGATCATGTCGGCGCAACTCGTGAGCATGCGGCTGCGCGCGACATCGCGTGCAGCGCTGGTTCACAAAGACTCCCGCACGGCTGTGGCCCACAAGGACTCGGTCATGCTGGACGCACTGCTGTGTGGCAACGACGACGCGACCTCGAGCGCCAGCGCCTCCAGCGACGCCGACGACTCCAGCAACAGTGCGAACGGCAGCAGCGATGACAGTGGGCTCCCGCCCGACGAGCTACTCGTCCAGGAGGCTCGCGAAACTTACGAGGATAGCACCCTGGGGCAGTTCATGGCATCATTCCGCGGCGGAGAGAGCTCGGCGGAGCGCTCCAAGTGGAAGCGCAAAATCCGCGCGGCGTCTCCGTTTCGCGACATGAAGGGCTGGACTGTGGTGTCGCTGATCGCCAAGAGCCACGACGACCTGCGGCAAGAAGTGTTTGCGATGCAGCTCATGCGCAACCTGGTCGAGATCTTCGAGAACAACGACCTCCACCGCCTATACCTTCGACCTTACGAGTGCGTCGGCTTTGCTCTCTGACGTAGACATGCGGGAGGATACTAAGAAGGCTTGTTGGTGTTTTTCGTCTTGACAGGATCCTGTGCACAGGCGCCAACGTGGGGCTCATCGAAACGCTCACCGACGCCCAATCGGTCGACGCCGTGAAGAAGCAGCACGGGTCGCTTGCCGAGGTACGTGGCGCTGGACGGCAACCCACGAGAACGAGCCGTACCGTGCAGTAGCTGACGGTATTGTTGTTTGTGTATAGTACTTCGTGGCGCAGTTTGGCTCGCCAACGGGTTCGCGGTACCAGGCTGCCCAGAACGCCTTCATCACCAGTGTCGCAGCCTCGAGCCTGTACTGCTACTTGTTCCAGATCAAAGACCGCCACAACGGCAACATCATGCTCGACCAACGCGGCCACATCATGCACATCGACTTCGGTTTCATGATGGGCTCGGCGCCAGGTGGCGCGTTCAGCCTCGAGGACGCGCCGTTCAAGCTCACGCGCGAGATGGTCGACATCATGGGCGGGCTCAAGTCGCCCGGCTACCAGGACTTTGCCGAGCTCTTCATGGAGGGCTTCCTCGCGGTCCGACGCGAGTACATCAAGGTGCGACGACCATACTAGGCACTTTTGTGGCCGATTCACCTCATACTGACGCGTTGTTGCTCATGTGTACGACAGCTCGTCACACTTCTTCACCTCACGGCTCAGAATTCGCCGTATCCATGCTTCCAGAACGCGACACCACGTGAGCGTGGAGCCGTGGTAGGAGCGTACACCGTCATTGTTGTCTCACTTCTTTTTGTGTCGCTTGCCCATGTAGGGCACATCTTGCAGAGCTTCCGGCAGCGCCTGTTCCTGTCAGACAACGAAGACGCAGCACGCGGCAAGATCCAACGGCTCGTGGACAAGAGCTACAACCACTGGGGGACGCGCCAGTACGACCGCTTCCAGTATTCATCCAACGGCATCATGCCCTAGTAGTTACACCGACAAAGAGAATATGTACAGTAGCGATAGGCCACCAAGAATCCATGTAGTAGATGACTAAAGCGGAACGAGCACTGGATTGGTTAGTAATTGAAGTGTGGCAGGCAGCATACTTCTAACCCCCACTGGCGGCGGGGGAGGGGATCAGCAGAGACAAACGCTACGAAGATAGTAATGCGGAATCATGGGCAGAAATGAGGTTCTCACATGAAGCGAGACACTGGCTGTCGCAACTCCTCCTGCTGTAAGAGGGCTCGCCGACTGCTGCTCATGTAGTCGTCTTGTTGCGCCGAGACCGACAAGATCTCGGCCATTTTCCGCTTGAACCGGTCACAATAGGCTGTGGGTGGAATGGCCGACAGCCCATCCGGATCTTTGCCCAGCACCTTGGTCTTCATGAAGCGCTCGAGCTTCTTGTCCATGTTCCAAGTCTGCAAAATGTCGATCATACCAAAGTAATAGATCGACGGACCAACCACCGTGTTGGCTCGGCGCGTACCAGTGCCCAGGCGAGGCAATCCGGATCGCGGCTGCCGTGTCACGGGCGGTGCAGCTACGCTGCCGTTCGGGCCACGGCCCTTGCTGGCACGGTGGTTCACGTCATTCTGCCCCGTTGGGTTCGACATGCGGCTTCGGCGCTGGATGTCGCGCAACGGAGGCAGCTCGGCTTCTTCGTCGTCCGGGTTGACCATGTACTCAACATTGTGGACACCGAGCAAGAGCGAATAATCCATGATTCCCAGACGCGACAAGAAGTTGGCGTCCTTGGTGAGCTGATCGTACAGCTCTTCGGCAACCTTGGGGTCAAGGCGCACCTTGGCCGTGAGGTCGTTATCCTTGAGAACAACGTTGGGCTCGTGGCGGCCAACGCGAGCGCGACACGTCTCGGCCTCACTGGAGCCAAACACGTACTTGGCATTACAGTGGCGGCACGTGACGCGCTTGCCCTTGGACGGGTGCTTCGCGCTTCGGTTCACCCACGATCCCTTAATGTCGTATCGTCGGTGAATCACGCGCTCCGTGCTGAACAGGTTTGCCATGACCACGAAGTTGAAGGTGTTCCCGTACAAGCGGATGGCGTGGCAGCCGTAGAAGCGTGTGAGCAGACTGTCCGGGTTCGTAAGGAGATACGACGCGTACTCGGGTGCGATCATTCGAAGGAATGCCGACTCTTCGTCGCTCATACTCTTGACAATCAGCTGCTGATCGTGCGAGAAAAACATGAACGCGCCACTCGCGCCTTCACTCAGTCGCTCTTTGGTCGTGCGGCTCAGGCTCTCAATGTACTTGTTCGTGTCGATGCCGAAATGCTCGCGAATCGTCTGGAACGTGTGCGGGCAATAGTCGATAAAGAGCGTGCCCTTACCGAGGGCTGCCTTGGGCTTGCTTCGGATCATGTAGTCGTCCACTCCGAGAGAGCCGCGGTTGTCGTCAGTGCCCTGCGGTTGGAGGTACATTTCTTGCTGCTCCGCGCCCGGGGGGAGTCGCTGAGTGTCCTTGACAGCCTGGATGATACCGGTGGTCGTGTAGTAGAGCACCTCGCAGCGCAGCGCCAAGTTCATCTGCGGACTGAGATCGACATCGACGTCCACGCCAGCTTTCTTTTCCTTGTTCTTCACGCCGTCGTACTCGTTCATTTGAAACCAGACGACAAAGTCGAAGTAGCCCTTGCACGTGATCATAAAGTTCATGAGCTGCACAAGCACCTTGGACGGGCTGGAGCCCTGAATCAGGTACGGCACGTAGACGACGAACGTGAGGCCCCAGTAGATGATGATCGCGATTACATAACTACGTTCCACAGGATCATAAACCAGTGGTTAGTTTCGGTTGATGCCCAGCTCGCATTGGAAATACTCACAGTGTGACGGAGTGGAGCACACGCAGACGCATGCGGAGCGTCTCCGACAGACCCGAGTTCAGACGCGTCCACGCGACGTAAATGACACTGCGAACACACGAATGCACACAAAATGAGCACGAGACATCTTTCGCACACCGCTGCATACACAGCGGCCAACGCACCTGATCGCGTAGATCCAGTAGAAAATCATCCAGATGTAGAAGAGCACCCACGACTGCAAGTTGAGCTTCCAGAGGTTTCCCGTCTTCTTCGTGGCGGCGACGATCTCGCCGGGCAGCGTTGGCGCCGGGGTCTCCGGGACGTCAGCGTTGGTCTTGGCGCGGCTGGCGGTCCAGCAGTAGCCAAACTCCGAGGGACCAGCGTACCCGGGGATCGCGACCAGCAGCACGGCCGTAAGCAGCGCCGTCGCCCAAACGAAGATGTGGTACCGGCGCATGTTGGTCTTGTAGTCCGTGAACGGACTCTTGAGCGAGTAGAACATGTCGATGGCCATGACAAAGAACCAGCTCTCGGAGCCCCAGAGGAAGAACTGCGTGAGCCCGGCGGTCGCCGAGCACGACGTGCCCGAGAGCTGCACCGAGCAGTCGCCACGCGAGCACTTGTAGAGCTCGGTCGTGAGCAGCACGGCCACGAGCCCGACGTCGCACAGCGAGCGGAAAAAGATGAGCGGGTTCGGGTGCTTCTGCCACGTGGGGCGCGTCCAGAACGTGTGCATGACGCAGACGCACGAGACGAGCGTGAGGATGCTGCCGCAGATGAGCCCGACCGAGGTGTCGGCGTCGTTGTCCGCGAGCACGATGGTGGCCGTGACGCCGGCGACAAAGAGCACAAACATGATGCTCTGGATCTTGTAGTTGTTGGCCCACTGGATCGAGTTCTCGACCTTGATCTTGGCGTGGAACCAGCCGAGGCCGTCGTTCATGGCGCC
>JAMFLL010000306.1:0-45256 GCA_027475725.1 Pythium rhizo-oryzae
GCCCGCAGTGCTACCTCAAGAGCTCGGCGGGCGACGGCAAGGGCCAGCGCAAGCTCGGCGCCGTCTCGGGCCGCCGCTAAGCGGACCATCAGCCGACCGTCCAACTAAGCGGCATCGTTTGGTTGGATACCACCCGGATCGACAAGCGAGCCGGACTACCAACCACACTACCATCCACCCACACCACGCACTGCGCGGATGTGCGATACTACTAGCGTCGGTGGGCGTCCAGGCGCTTACCGGTGTAGTACTGCGTCACGGCATTCATAGCCTTGAACAAATTGATCTTCTTTTCCAAATGAAAATTCGAACACGAATGAGAACTTCGCACTGGAGACGCAACGACGCAATGATGAAGGTTGTGTTTCCAATTTTTTTGGAAATGAACGCCGGCGCTTCAGCTTGCAAGGGCCCGAGCCTTGAACCATTCACAGGACAGAAGCTGGACTTGCCGAGTGGGCCATCACGGTCAACGGGCGCCAAACCACGACAAGCTAACGTCACGTGTCTCGTCTTCAAAGGCACGTGCAGCTTCGCTATTCTTCTCATCTTGAACATCGTGATACTCAAGGAATTCAACCGTTATGCGCACGCGGCGGGAAAGTGGTTACGGATCCACGCTGGCCAGCGGTTCAAACCTGGTAATCGCTCGCCAGACGCCTCGCGACCCAGTGTGAACTGGGATATGATTCGGCTCACCCACAGCAGAGGTTTCCCGAGCGCTCCATTGTCTGCCTGGAACCGAGCAAGGGAGACCGTGGCTGCTGAGCCCGTGAACCCATTGGCACCCGCGCGGTGTGGTCAGTGGCGGAGAAGGCAGGGTTCACTGCCACTCGGCGGCTCAAAAGTGCCCCTTCACGTAAATCAGGTCTGACCTCTAGAACTTCATCGTACAGCGCGCATCCTGACGGAACGTCACATCGGACACGGCAACTCATGCCTGTGAAAAGCCATGCGTTCAACACGCTCCGGAGGGATGGGCACCCGCCAGATTCAACTTGGTCGAACAGAGGGGATCCACCGGCGTGGGGTAAAAGATCTCAACTCCAACACGCCGCAGCTGCGTCACTGTACTCGAGGCACAGGGGGCTCATCGTGGCCACCTCCAGCTTCCACGCCGCATCGCTGCTCTGGTAGAAGCAACCAACCAGCGGACGACTGCCGATCTCCAGGACCGCATTCTCCAACTTGCGAGCCACCGCCCCAACACCCACCACCGACTCCTCTCCGTAACCACCAACAGTATGAAGCTCGCCGCCACCGCCGCCGCGCTTCTCGTGGGCGCCACCGCCGTCGCCGCGCAAAAGTGCAGCACGCCCGAGTGGGGCCAGTGCGGCAAGGGCGACGGCTCGCTCTCGTGCTGCCCCTCGGGCTTCTACTGCCAGCCGTGGGATCCGTCCAACTTCCAGTGCCAGCGCGTGCCCACGCAGTGCTCGCAGCAGTACACCAACGTCGACTTCGTGGGCAACGACATCCAGACGATCTACAGCATCCAGCCGGGCGAGTGCTGCAAGCGCTGCTCCGAGACCAAGGGCTGCGCCGCGTACACGTTCGTCAACTACCGCCCGGGCCCGCCGGCGTGCTACCTCAAGCGCGCGGCCGGCAAGCAGACCAAGCTCGTGGGCGCCGTCTCCGGCATCGTCGGCAGCGGCCGCAGCGACGACAGCGGCGACCCGAACAAGACGCCGTCGCCACCGACGCCGCCGGCCAACAAGTGCGCCACGAACGCCTGGGGCCGCTGCGGTGACGAGAAGAAGTCGTTCTGCTGCCCGACCGGCCAGTACTGCCAACCGTGGAACCCTGGATTCTACCAGTGCATGAAGGTCCCGGACGCGTGCCCGAAGCAGCTCACGGACGTCGACTTTCCCGGTAACGACATTGGCAAGGCGCGCGCTGGTACAGGCGACGAATGTTGCGCCGCGTGCGCGCGTGACTCGCGCTGCAAGGCCTACACGTTCGTGAACTTCAACAACGACGGCCCACAGTGCTACCTCAAGAGCTCGGCGGGCGACGGCGAGGGTACGCGCAAGGTCGGCGCCGTCTCGGGCCGTCGCTAAACGTACCTCAGTGCGACTATATCAGCGAAGCTCCCTGCGAATCACTCGCCGGAGCGTGTGACCTCGGCACGTGGTGAGGACCGCTTCACAATGTTCTACTTGCATTTGTCACATCTCTATGTAGTAGGAAAACAAAACACAAAGCAAGAACGCACATCACCAACTGACTCGCACATGTACCATGTACTTCCCCTCGACTTGGTCATCAGTTGAGATACACGACAGGGTGGTCCAACTGAGCTAGTCGATGCTGAGGTTGGATGGGACTCGGGGGTTCGCTCCTCGTTCACCCGTCGTTTGTCGCCTGGATTGTGTTGTGTGGGCGTACTCCGCCTTACGGTCGATGGACTTCTTGGGGGCGAGCAAATGCAGAATGACTCGTGGCGGGCTAGTGGACGTGCAACAACCACCCACGGCGTGGGCAGACACTACCGCATCGTACCACCAGGCCTCTGCGGAGCCCGGGTCGATGGAACTGAGGTGTCGAGCGAGCGGCCAGGCCATTCGTCTTCGATTTTCCACTGGAACCATCGCCGCCGCGCACGCACGCAGCTGCGTTGTCTCTCTCCCCCAAGCTACACGCCAATTTGAAGCTGTGTAGCCAAAGCATGTCGGTGATTGCTAAGACGCCACGGGGGCTTAAGGGGGTTCACCTCCGCGCAGTCTGGACGCCAACGAACCTCAAACACTGTGGTCCAAAAACACGGCACACGTACTCGCCTCACCACACACTCTCAGCCCCAGCTACAGGCTTTGGGGCTGGATGAAGAACAGAGAGAACGCCACCGGATGCATAGACGCGTGTGTAGATGAAGCCATGTGTGGCTTGCACGTGGTGCAGGTGCCCCATCGCATAAATCAGGATTCCCTGCGAGAAAGCATGGTGTGCCTCTACGAAAGACCATCATTTGGATTGAACAAACGACGACTCCGACCTGTCACAATGCATATCGAAGGTTCCGGCAATGGCCGGCCAGCGGACCTTTTTTTTATGGTCGCGAGATGGAGAGCTTCAACTCGACCCCATGCGGCGACGCCCTTGACCACTCGATCTCGCGCTGGCGCGTGAGTGCCCTGGAGGCAACCACCAGCGATGGCACGACCACGCCAAGAACAACGCGGGCCTTTGTTCTGCTCGCCACTGCCAACTCCTCATTCTCGAATTCGCGAGCCCGTCCTCACCTTCCAACAACCACCTCCCCACTACCAAGCAACAGCATGAAGACCTCGGTTCTCCTCACGCTCATCGGCGCCATTGCCACTGGTGCTCAGCAGGCCAACGCCGACTGCAGCACGCCCGAGTGGGGTCAGTGCAGCACGAACGACGGCTCGGTGGCCTGCTGCCCGGACGGCTACTACTGCCAGCCGTGGACGCCCAACTACTTCCAGTGCCAGCAGAAGCCCGCCAAGTGCCAGAAGCAGTACACCAACGTCGACTTCATCGGAAACGACATCGCCACAATCTTTAGTCTCCAGCCGGGCGACTGCTGCGCGCGCTGCACGCAGACCAAGGGCTGCGTGGCCTACACGTTCGTCAACTACCGCGCCGGCCCTACCGCGTGCTACCTCAAGCGCGCCGCTGGCAAGCAGAAGGCGATGACCGGCGCAGTGTCTGGCATCGTGGCCGACATCGACGACCCGTCGGGCTCGCAGATCGATGACGGCAGTTCGACGCCGCCGCCGCCCAAGTGCGCCACGAACGCTTGGGGCCGCTGCGGCGACCAGTCCAAGTCGTTCTGCTGCCCAGAGGGCCAGTACTGCCAGCCGTGGAACCCCGGCTTCTATCAGTGCGTGCCGACGCCGGCGAAGTGCCCCACCCAGCTTACGGACATCGAATTTCCAGGCAACGACATCGGGAGGGCGCGCGCCGGCACTGGAGAGGAGTGTTGCGCCGCGTGCGCGCGCAACTCGCGCTGCAAGGCCTACACGTTTGTCAACTTCAACAACGACGGTCCGCAGTGCTACCTCAAGACTTCGGCGGGCGACGGCAAGGGTAAGCGCAAGGTGGGCGCCGTCTCCGGTCGCCGCTAAGCGATTCTCGAGGCTTGTGAAGTGCACTTCCGTCCTTGAGACGACATCATCGTCCCAAGAGAGAAGGCCTCCCGACGTGGCCTGCACTGGAGGCCCTGCAGTACACGCTCACCGTGACCACCTGTATGCATGTGGCATTCGTCGAAACCCACAGTGCATGGCATGTATACTGTATTTCAATCCATATTCTATGGAACTGCCCATCCTGCTGAGTACAGGATCAACACTCTAGTACGTGGCTGGACCCGGAGGATGCTCTTCATCCCTCCATCTCCACGGCTCGCTGTACCCCTGCAACAAACCCACAGAGGCCGCTACAGCTCGAGGAGACCATGGCGAGGCCACACATCGTCCAGGATGTTGTGTTTGTATTCAGGTTTACTCACAGGAGACCGTCCGCACTGGCAGGCGATCGCAGCTCAGAGCTCCCCAGCTCTCGCTTGCACGGTCTACGAGGAGCAGCTCGCGCTTAACGCGCTTGGCGCTCTCGACGCGACGCGTGCGCGCCACGACGGCCTCGAGCTTGCGCGCGATCCGCGCCTGCTGGACCAGCAGCGCCTTAAGCCGCGCGTTCTCGCGGCGCGCGTGGTCGCACTGCGCGCGCTGGCGCTGCGCGATGTCCTCCCACGAGCGCGCTGCCGCCGCCCTGCTACTGGACACCGCCATTGGCGAGGTGGCAGTTTTGGCGTCGACGTCGTCTGCGCGGCGCTGCCGTAGCTGCTGGACGCGCGCCTCCATCTCGACCACCGAGGCGCGCAGCCTCTGGATCTCGTTGCGCACGCGTTGGCCTGAGTGCATTCGCGGCCGCCGCACGGTCTCAGATGTGGTGGGGGAAGGCGGCAGCGACTGCGGCGTTGTTGGGGGCGACGACAGTGGCGACATGGGCGGCAGCTGGACGTCGGGTTCGCCCTCGAAGTTGTCGATGAAGTCGAGCACGGCGTGCACGACATCGTCGTCGGGATGGAAGAGAAGGTCGGCCATGGTTGAAATGTGTGTGTGTAGATCAGAGTGAATTGGATTGTGAGGGTCTCAGCCCAGGTTGCTGGAAAACCGCGAGGACCATCAAGAAGGGCGCCTCGCTGGACGGAGGAGGAGAGGTGCTAGATTCTCACGCATCCAAGTCGCCCCGTCGTGGCTGCGCGAGCAGCGAGTGGTCGAAAAAAAAAGGAAAGACCAAAATCGCTCTACGGTAGTCGCGCCAGGCCATCAAACCTTAGTCACTGGGTTGGCGGTTTCCCGCGAGTGGGTACACCTGCCCGGCAAAGCGAGCTGTGTCCAGAATCCGATGGTCATGCTCGGCACTCGGTGCCTGTGCGATGGGGAGAGCGCCATTGGTAGCCAGACAGACAGGCAGGACTCCCAAAGCGCCTTCGACATTTACAATCCCTATTCCGAGAGCGTCCAGCTTGTTCGTTCGGGCATTTTAAGAAATTCTCGAACGACGCACTGCCAGCGGTCGCTTCTCTTCGGAAGAACAGGGCGTTTCGCAGTCGGCGCGTGCGTGCGCGCAGCTGGGCGCGCGAGTTCCCCCCCCCCCCCCCCCCCCCCCGAGGTTCTACACAGAGAAAACAAAACCGGCTGGGGTGGGCACATCGTCTCCGTTGTGACGCTGAGATCCCGGTCAGTGGATTTCTCCGCTCATATCGGCCCATGTGACGCTGATATTCGAGTTCCTCGAGTCCGGCCATTCTCACTCAAATCAGCTCCGCGCGACGTTTCCCGCAAGTAAGGTGCCCGAATGGGGGAAGCGAGCTGTCTTCAACGGATTCAACTCAGCCGAGGGAGAGGAGCAGTCACACCTGTGTGTATGTCTTCGCCGTGTGTGAACCCAAAAATCCCCACAGCCCCAAATTTTTGGTTTGACACGAGCGGAATTCTACCAACCATGAGCCAGGACAGCCGGCAAGCGAGGGAGAAAACATTGTACACGCGTCATTTGATTGTCCTAGTGAGTTCAGCAATGCTCTAAGGCACGACTTGAGGCAGGACACTACCGGGTACGTTCGGTAGGTACCAGCTCTTCGAACGCAAAGCTTGGTTTCGATCTGAGCAGAGGAAACCCCAAAAAAGAAGAGAAAAAATGAAAAATGGAGAAGGTCACTCGAAAAACAGAGAAGGGATGGTCATCCCTCCTTTGGCTTGGAGCAAGAGCCCATGCGGAAGGGGGGGGGGGGGGGGGGGGGGTAGGGTACCCCCCGGAGCATGATCTCTTGCGACCCAACACTCACCAGAATTCATCATCTATAATAGCGCGTGCCTTGCCCGCCACGAGCGAAGCGCGTACAAACATGGATACCATCTAACGATGTCGCCCCTCCTAACGTAGTCATCTAGACCCTAACCCCCATCTTTTGATTAGACAAAAACCTGTTTTCTCCATTTTTCGACTTGTCTTCTCTGTTTTGAGGGCGTTGTCATCTGAGCAAGGCCCCACCGAAGCGAAGCCATCTCCGTCACCCTTGGCTGTCCCACTGTGACCTTGTGTTTCCCCCGGCACAGTGTGGCAAAGCAGAGGTGTGCCGGGCACACCTCTGCTTTGCCACAGGGATGTTGATGCGGTCCCCCGTACAACGCCAGGACAAGGGGTCTACACCACAGGACCGGTGACGTAGTGGACTCTATGCTGTTGTCCCTGGCGATCCACGCTTGATTGTGGTTGCACTTACCGTCCAGCCCAGCTCTGGCGCTGAATAACCCAGAGACACACATACTCCATGTACCTAGCAGTTCTAGGATAAATGATCACCCTGAAGCGTCGCAGCTTCATTTTCTGCAGGATTGTGTCACGCGGCCACTCGAACTGAAGCCAACCAAGAGATCCCTGTCGAGGGGGGGGGAGCTTATGGTCGATTCGCGCCCATAGAATCGCTCAGGGTTCTAGCTTCATTTGGGACGCGATACACCGTGGTCTCGCCACTGGCATGCTCCTCCGAAAAGTTTGGGCGAGTCGGTACGTATATATCTCCGAAGGAATAACATTAGCCGTCACTTCGCGCTTGATAGCCGGTGGCTTCGCTTTGTGCCCCCAACAAAGCTATTGTTTTTGGTTACTGAGTACAGCTACCGCAAGCGAGAGATGCCCTGGACGATGCCAGCCCGATAGGGCGGGGCCGAGCAACCACCCAGCGATTGCCCTTGGGTTCATCAGTATGCCTCGCCCGAGGCGACATGCTGATCGTGAGATGGCACTTGAGGGATCACGACACGAATCGCTCAGCAGCCCCGGCAGCAGATCTGTTTCCGAGGTTGCAGCGCGTGCATCAAGCCGGCTGGGTCAAGCACGGAAGCAAGCGTTAAGGTCAAGAGCATCTCGTGAAAAGAGGTTGACAATATCGACGGCGGGGTACGGATGCGGATGATTTTGCTCATACTCCAGCCCACACGCGACACTGAGCTCACTGGGCGTTCCTGTGAGCAAGGGCACGTACAAGGCACTCTGGCCGCTGAAGCGACTTGCCTACTAACCACTTCGGAGCTGGCGATCTCCAAGCCCAGGTAATCTGCCTCAGCGGCCTACTGTCGCCGATCCTCGAGCTGAAGCAGCTCTAGCAGCGAATTTGATGGCTTATGCTGATCCGCACATGCCCGAGAGCGTGCCACGTGTCCATCGTGAGGCTCTCATGACAGGACAGCGCAAGTATAAAAGGACACTGCGCTCTGAAGATCCGTTGCCTGCTTTGCAGCTGAGTGGGTTTAAAGATTTGTACAGCAGAGGCTTGTCCTCAGCACGTCTGACGATCCACTCGATACATGCTGATCCACACAATTTGAACACCAGCCGACCAGCAAGGCAGCACCCAAGACCTGCCGTTGGCTTCCCACTGGTTATTGCAGTCTTGAACTAGCGCGCTTTGGGCGGCGGCCCCCTGTTCGAAATGACCACAACACTCACGAGACCCGACCAATGCACATACCAACCGGTCGGTGAGGTCCACTCCCGTTCGAGACGCCACTCCTCGATTTGCTGCGACCATATCACGGCGGACTCGAAGCTCTCAATTTCTGTCCTCGTGTCATGAAGCTCACGACTCGCTCGATCGTTCCTGCCGCTTTGGTCGGTACGTGCGTTCTCAGCGCAGCCCCGACCCCGACGACGGCTCAGCTGATCCCCGGCTACTGCTCCACGAACGTCGTGACCGATATTTGGCTCACCGACTCACACGGCGACCTCGAGGTCTTCACGGGGCTTTCGCAGGGCGAGTGCTGTGGGCTCTGCGCGCAGTGGAGCGCCTGTGTCGCGTACCTGTGGGTGGGAGCGAGTGCCGAGGGCCCCGCAACGTGCGTCTTCCGTGACAAGACAGGCGTCAAGGATTCCAAGGGCTACCCCAAGCCGGGAGGTGTGCTGGGCTGGATCGAGGGGCGCTGGTAGAGCTGCTAAATGACCTCGAATATCCAGTGAAGGTCGCCTTTGATGGCATCCATCCAGCCAAGGAATGCGAATCGGTCGGTACTTCTAAGGCACTTGATAAATTTGAACGCCTGTGTTTCACGCACAACTAGTTACGCGAAAGAGACCGCTCCTTGCACTTGCATGACTCGGTAGCCGGTGGAAGACTGACGTTGGCTTTCGCAAGCCTTGAGGCGCGAGATCCAGCGGCATCGATCGCCATGTTCGTGCCATTGATCAACTATGGTTGCCACCCAGTCGTCTGTGCCGAGAGAAGCTTCGATCAATGGCGAACGAGGTTCCCGCTTCTAAAACAGTGCCGTCCACGGTGGTCTCTGCCATCACCCACACAGTCCAAAAATTCAGCAAGTGCCTTCAAGTTTCTCTGCACGCAATCTTACCTGCGCAAATTAATCAATGACGAGCCCACCTCCGGTCTACACTTACAAAATACTCAGTTATGGGCCTCTATAACACGATAATCGACCGTAGACAGGACACCCCACCTTGCAGCCGTTGAGTGGGAACGCGACACGCCTTTGCAGGTGCGTCCTTCAGATACCGAGAGCCACAGCCACACGCCACGTTGAAGCTCGCGCTGAAGCGTGCGCGGGCGGACGCGGGTGTCGCTTGCAGCACATCCGTCACGCGCGTCGTTCACCGCGCCTCTCGCTCTCTTGCGCGGTCTCTCCTCCTCCTCTCTCCGCTCTCCTCTGCTCTCCTCCTCATTCGCCAATCCGCCTCGCCCCTCGCACGTGTCCTCCCCTCCCCTGCTCCTCCCCGCCAAGCACCAGCTACTATGGTCTCGCTGGTCTCGATCACGCTCACCGCGGCGCTCGCCACGCTCTCGGCCACCGCGCGGGCGCAGACCTGCGACACGGCGCCGTACGCCAAGTGCGGCTCCAACACCGACGCCGTGACGTGCTGCCCGGCCAAGTACTACTGCCTGCCGTGGGACGCCGCGTTCTACCAGTGCGTGCCGCAGCCGGCCAAGTGCTCGCTCCAGCTGCCCAACGTCGACCTCTTCGGCAACGACATCAAGACGGTCTACGGGCTCAAGCCCGACGAGTGCTGCGACGAGTGCGCCAAGACCGCCGGCTGCGTGGCCTACACGTTCGTGAACAGCAACCCGGGCCAGCCGGCGTGCTACCTCAAGAACGCCATCGGTGCGCAGACCGCCAACAAGGGCGCTGTCTCGGGCGTCGTTGACGGCGCTTCACCCGCGCCTACGACCGTCGCGCCGCCCGTGACGCCCACCCCGACGCCCACACCTACGACCGCGACGCCGCCCTCAACGCCGCCCACGCCGACGTCCTCGGCGCCGAGCTGTGCGACCGTGGCGTTCGGCAAGTGCGGCGACAGCACGGCGACGACGTGCTGTCCGAGCGGCCAGTACTGCCAGCCCTGGAACCCGACGTACTCGCAGTGCATCAACCTGCCGGCGAGCTGCTCGGCGCAGCTCACGGACGCTGACTACTACGGTAACGACATCAAGACCGTGTACGTGACTCTGCCCACCGAGTGCTGCGACGCCTGCGCCGCCACGGCCGGCTGCAAGGCCTACACGTTCGTCAACTACAACCCCGGACAGCCGGCGTGCTACCTCAAGAGCGCGGCCGGCACGCCCACGCGGCTCGTCGGCGCTGTGGCGGGCAAGCTCAACTAGGGACCGCCCATACGGCATTCCCCACGCGAGAGCATCTCTAATCCGTACCCTTCAATCAACTATCCAGTGATATATTTGAACTCAGGCGTCTATTGTTCTCGTCTATTTTTGAGCCAGTGGAAAGCTCCATTCCGTCGCATCGGTCCCTGCGGGGCTAGTCTGCTCTTCAGCCATGGCGGGCAGGCGCCATGCGCCGCCGCGCATCGCGTTCGAGGACTTTTTCTCGGCGTTTGGCAAGTCAGTGAACGCGGACGTCCAACTGCAGGACGGGGAGATCGTGGTCTCCCACACCGGCAACCTCTTGAACGAGGCGCTGGCGGCGCCCAATACCAGTGGCGTCTCCTCACGGCCTTCGACGCGGTCTTCTCCGACGGTGAAGACTAATGCAGCTTCGCTGCCACGATTGAGCCAGGCACAGAACCGGACACTGCCGCGCCCCGGATCCCGGGACGCCACTCATGACGACATGCCGTCGCTCCTTTCGCGGCATCTAGCCGCGCTCGTGGCGCTCCAGGCTCCGGATGGCAGCTGGCGCTTCGACGACAAGTTCCAGTACGTGATCCACGACGTCGCGCCGCCGCCGCCCGAGGGCATCTCGCCCAAGCTGTGGGCCACGGCGGTCGTGCTCACGATCTTCCGGCAGAGCCCCGAGCACTTTGCCCAGCTCGAGTCGGCGTACGAGAAGGCCATGCTCCACGTGGACGACGACGTGCTGCGGCTCGCAAAATCACGCGTGGACATCTCGGCCGCCGCTATGGACCGCGTACGTGCACCGTCGTCTGAGCCTCGTGTTGTCATCACTTCTATTGGGATGAGATCTCAGCCCGATCGTTTCTTACTGTGCAGATCCGTCCGTACCAGAACAACGAAGCCAAAGAGATCCGCGAGCGGTTGGCGCGTGAGGCCGCCGCGAAGCGCGCCGAAGAGGACGCAGAGCAGTACCGCGTCGAACTCGAGCGCAAGCGAGCGATCTACATCTCCAAGTACAGCCGGTGGCGCGCGCGGCACCTGCCCATGGCGACGCAGGAGCTCATGCGGTCGGCGCTCGCGACCGAGGTGGCGGCAATCTTCCCACCCGCGAAGCAGCTTCCTCCGGCACAGCTTCGCCCCAGTGAAATGGAGATCAGCGCGGGCGATGCGGTCGAGTGTTGTTGGTCGAGGGTCGATGGTTCCAAGCTCCCGAAGCGGCAGTCCCAGTGGCGCTTCTGTCTGGTTGGTGTGCTGCTGCTCTTTGGGTCTGAGGGTTGGGTTCCGTGATGCCGAGATGGTGCTCTGCTTTGGCCGCAGGTGACGATGGTGAACTCGGACGGCAAGACGATCAATCTCCAGTACCTGGAGGAGCCGTACGAGAAAGAGCGCAACGTGCGCCTGAAATACGTGCGGCTCGCGCGAGACGACGCCAAAGAGCGACGCAACCAAGCCTTTGGGCGGCTCTCCGAGGAGTGGGAGGTGCCTGTCGGTCTGGAGAGCGAGCGCAGTCGATTGCAACAGGTTTGTGTGTTGAGTACGGTGGCCTTGAAATTGATTCTCAGTTATTGACAGATGCCGTCTGCAGGTGGAAGCAAAGCGCAAATGGCGAGCGCCCTGGGCTGACACACGATCCCTCCCTACCCTGCCAGTGAACGGGTATGATCAAACGCATAGCGAAGCGTCCGTCTCCACGCATTCGCCACGCCGGCGTCTGACGGTTGCACTCGAGGCGCTACGCGAAAAGGCCGCCCCGGATCCCGCTGAGGAGGAGCTATATCAGAACGCGCTCACGGCGGCGCTCGCGTACGAGAACATTTACCGACGACTCCCGAGCATCGTCAAGGGCGCCGCAAAGCGCTACACGAATGCCATGTTGTTCCAGGAACGCTTCCACGCGTTTGACGAGTTCCTCGCCACCGCAATTACGCTCGTGGAGCTCACGGTCACCACGTTGGAGGCTATTCAGCGGTGGTCGTCGCACGCTCCGCGAACGCAATTCGAGCTGCGAAGCTTTGTGTGGCAGGGCGAGGATTTCATTCTGCACCTTCTCACGTCGCTCGACTTTCTGTCGGCGCACACGCCCGTGTGCGAGTGGTACGGCGAGGACTTTGCGTTCTCGATGAACCCATTTCTGATGGCCGAGTCGATCCGAGACCTCGCACACGACCAACGGATGCGGTTCACGGCCAAGCTGCCGCCGCTCCCGCCCGAAAATGCGCTGCGCGTTGCGGTGCGTTGACACGTGAGATGCGGCTCTGATTTGTGTCTGAACATTTGGGACGGTGGTGGCATGAACAGTTGAGGATGCACAAGAAAGAGGTCGAAGACGCCCCCGGTGCGACGCCCACTGACATGCCCATGTGGTGGCCGCAGGCTCGATACGACGCGACGCTACTGGAGCGAATCAAGCGCTGCGAGACGTTTGTACTGTCATACCTCACATCCACAGGGTGCCTCATATGAATCAGGCTAGTATTATTCACGAAAGCTGCTGGGCTCGAGTAGCTTGCTGCCGGCTCACTTCGTAAGCCTCCATGTGCTGGTTGATGAACGCTTGTGTGTATCGCCGATCCGCTTTGACCACACCTTCCGGCGGCACATGGAAGTACATACGAGTGCGAACTTCTTCCTTGGCACTGACAGGATTGTTGTACGCCCACTCGGGCTTGCCATGTGGAGATGCCATCTACACACCACGGCACTCAATGAGTTCACAAGTAAGAGCGTGAACCATCGAACCAGTCGTGCCTACCTCTCTGCCGACCATCGGGCGGTCCCGGTAGGCCTCACTGTCGTACGAAGGCTTCCGTTCGATCGAAGCCTTGGCGTCTGCTGGGCACGAGAGCTTGAATATAGCTTTCTGTACGCACCAGCAATGGTTAGTTGCTGTGCTAATGGCGACGGCGTTCGCGTGGAGGATCGTACTTCTGGCGCCGTACTGTAGCGCGGGGTGAACCCCGTGGTCGCAGATCCCAAAGACGAGGACGGCGCTGGACTAGCACTGTGCGAAGCGGCTTCTCGGCGCGCGTTTGTGTGCTTGCACATCACAGCCGTGCGGAACGACGTCAGCGGGGGCGTGCTTGTGAACATGTCGTCGACCTGTAGCCGCAACACAACACGTGAGGTGCCATTTTTGACTGCTCACCGCAAACGCCATCGCCAGCGCACCGGGTTCGTCGGCATGAGACGACTGGCGACGTCCGCCATCCTGGACCGCGACGCGGCGCCAGGGTGCGCTCCTGCGCCGACGGGACTCGCGTCCTGCACGAGAATGATGCTGTCGCCGTCCGAGCGGCCGGACCCGATGGCGGCGAGCGCGGGGAAGTGGCGCACGCGGCGGAAGTTGTCCACGTAGGCGTCCTTGTACACGCGCTTCTCGCGGTCGAACGCCAGCACGTCGGCCTTGTGGCTCATGTTGGAGACGCCGGACGGAAGTGACCAGGAGCTCTACCGAGCCCCGCATTGCCGTCCTGAGACCGACACGCGACCAGAACACCGACCGGATACCGAGTCCAAGGCACCGATTGGCTGGGGCCGCGAAAGGGTACAAGCCTTCCATTGGCTGAAAATAAAGCGACATAAGAGACCAGACGAGCCAATCGTCGTTCGCTCGCTTTTCTGAATCTCGGGGGGTGCCAGATTCGAAGAACACGGTGCGTTGCGTGGAGGTCCAACGAGAAAAGAACAAAAAACCACGGAACGAAAGTCGCGCTGGGCATGGAAGTGTTCTTTCTGGATACGCTCTCCCGCGGACACGCCAAGTGTATGTAGGGCCGCAGTCAGTGCGGATGCACCGTCCACCCGGCGGATCCTGTTTGGTGGACGAGTGGGCTCGGGTGTGGCGTTGTGACAGTTGGTGGGAGTCAGTGCCCGACCGTTTCGTCTCCTTCCTTCATCTTTTCTCGCCGGACAGCGCTGTTGGATTCCCGTGCCGCCGCGTCCGCATCGGGCAGCGCCCAGTGTCGTCAATCCGCAGAGTTTCTCTCTCTCCATTCCAGTTTGTGGTCGGGGAGGAAGCCAGTCCACGGCAGTCGACAGTCGACGGCGCATGGACAGAAGAGTTCGCCTGGCTGGGTGGGGAGGGCACTTTTGCGGGACCACGAACCGAACCGCTGAGTCGCATTTCGTTCGAATCGTTGCAGCCATTACTTAACGGCGCAGTGGTTCGTTGCAGCTAGGACGCGTGAGCCAACATGCTCGACCATCGAGCACGGCATCTCGCGTTTCTCAGGAGACGGAGACGCAGTCGCTTGAGGTCAGCTCACTTCCTGCATATCTCAGAGAGAACACCAGCCAGGGATGGGGCCGGCTGACTTGCGGCACATGCGCGATCAATTGCTTTGTCGATTCTCTGGGTGGGGGATCGATGGCAGCCGCGCGCTCGGGTGCCCCAAATCGCAGTCAAGCGATCCACCAGCAAGATACTTTTTTTTTCTGCTGCGAACCCCTTTTCACGTTCTCGCTGGTAAGGAACCCCTAATCGTCTATTGAATCCTCGCACGGAAACAACCAATCGCAGCTCGGCGATCCACATCTTTCCCCTCAAGCTCGGTTGAACTGGCCCTTTTCTGGGGGATTGAGACCGCCGAGCTGGCTTCTGTCGTCCGTCCACGTCAAAACTTGTGCCCCAACCCGTGACAGACTGTGGCCAACTGTGGTTTCGACCCATCTGCCACCGATGCGGCCGCCAAAGATCCACCAGGTCCAGCCGATCCATTTCCAACAGCAACACACTTGGGAGCACCATCTGATCCATTCACGGACCTCGGCTCGCCGTGGACCACGCATGGTGGCGCGGAGCGACAGGGAGAACAAAGGGTAATCCAGCCAGCCTGGTTGGCGTGCATGCAACCACCTCTCGGCATGCCGAGCTAGCTTGTTTATTGTCGCAGATCTGGTATTGGTTGATCGGAGCGAGAACAAGTGAGTGCAGAGTACGGTAGGAAAGTCCGGCGCTCTTTTTTCTCTGCATCCAACCCCCTCTCGCTCGTTCTCCCGGGATATGTATCGAAGCGCGAGGGCTGACGTCGCCGCTGCCGCTCCGAATGGTGTGGAAACTGAACCTCATCGAGGGCTTCCATGTGATGGCCCTTACGTACTGTATGTGTGTCACGTTGCCACTTTGGATCCGACATTGACGACAAGACGATCTCGCATTGATTCTGCGTCCCGCTTCTGTTCTCATTTCCTTCGTGCCCTTCCCTCAAGTCTTCACCATTACAGCCCTAGCCCGGATGTGAGTCCGCCCTGTCCCCTACCCCGCTCAGCTCCCCAGCGATCTCTCTTGAGCAAAGAGAGACTGAACCACCTTGGTGTGTCTACGCCGAGCCAGGCGAGCCATATCGTTCTCTTCACTGACTCGCCAAGCCAGAGCCGACGGACCCACCGGAGTGGCGACCCAGATTTCCCCCGGCGACACACTCCTGCACCGCCAACCTCCCGCAAACGCGAACGCGCCGAGCTCCAGAAGAAGATCGCCGGCGAAAAAGTTAAGGTACGCAATGACCAGCAAAGCATGGATGGTGCATGGCGGGTGCTCGGTGGTGGGCAAATAGACCGTGTGCGCGCGTTGGGGTTCTGGGGATCTATTTCGGTTGGATGTTGGATCGGCGAGTCCAGCCTTCTTCGACGTTGCCAATGGCCGTCCCCAACGATGGGAGAACCAGCGCTCCGAAATGCTCCAGCACTGGTGCGGGTTGGGGTCGTTGCATCTGGTGGTTGGGCTTCGTGTCGGCCTCGAGGTCGGGACCCCTTGCCCCACCTGAGAGAACCCACACCCCTCATGCGCGCCGTGGAATCTGCGTCGCCACCAAGACTCGGCCGACGGAAGGACGTTGGCTCACTTCGACGGTCTCTCCCGCTGGCGTGTAGGTTCTGACTCTTGTCGACACCCGACCTCCCTCGCTTCCTCGATCTTGAGCGAGCAGTCGCGAAGATCCAGCGAGCCAAGAGCGAACGAGCGCCCGGAATCCAACGGTCCCCCTCCGCCCTCCCGCGCGCCACCATGGATCTTGAGATCTCGACCAGCAAGCCGCGCGCCACGGGCCCCGAGTACGTCCACAGCAGCGACGTCTACGGCCCGCTCCTGCCGTCCGCGCTGCCGCCGCCGAGCCTGCTTCTCAAGAAGGTACGACGCCTTATCCGTCACAACTCCCCCATGACTTTCTTTCCTAACGTTGAGGTCTCTCCTTCTCTCATAGGAAAACGAGCCGTGGCGCGGTCCGTCCGCCTTCGGCATGGCCAACATCCTGAACCGCACCCACACGGTCGCGGCGCCGGCGCCGTCACAGCAGCCGCAGCCGCCGTCACTGCCCAAGTTCAGCCTGCCGTCGCTCCATGCGTTTGGCAAGCCGCTGATCACCAAGCAGGAGCCGGCGATGAACCGCGTGCGATCGATCTTGAATGAGTCCTCGGTTTCTGTCTCATCCGGCTCCATGTCCGACGGGAACGTCACGAGCACGAGCGAGTCGTCGCCGCTCACGACCTCGCAAACGCCGTCCGAGATGAACGAGACGCCCCGGAAGGTGGCTCCGTCGCGCCGCATCGCCCCTGCGCCGACCGATGAGGACGACGGCGGGGAAGAAGACACAGGTCCGGACTCGATCCGTGGGGGCCGCTGGTCGTCGGAGGAGCACGACCGCTTCCTCGCGGGGTTCCGGATACACGGCCACAAGTGGAAGCGGGTGCAGCAGGTCGTCCGCACGCGCTCGGTGACCCAAGTGCGCACCCACGCGCAGAAGTACTTGCTCAAGCTCGCCAAGCTGAAGGGCGAGAAGAAGCCGGACGGTGAGAACGGCAACGTGAACTCGTCCTCCGACACGGAGTCGACCCACAACCACACCCAAGACGACGGTGACAAGCGCAGCCCTCGCAAGAAGATGCGTCGCTACGATCCGACAACGGACTCGGTCGACGAAGAGTACATTACGGCGGCTGCTTCGACTCTCTGCTTCCTCATGCGGCAGAAGATCGACTCGCTGTTCGACAGCCGCATGGAAGACGAGAAAGATCTGGAACCATACGACTGCTACTCCAACGAACACGCGCAGGACACTCGTGCCGACCACTCCATCGAGAGCTCTCGGAAGCGCCCTTACATGCACTTTATCACGGACAATTCGGTGAGTTGCGATCGGTAGCATTCTTCACACCATGCTCCAGACAAGGTCGCTTACAGTGTTTTTTTGTTTCTACAGAACGAATACTCCTACTCCGATGAGCCCGCGTCGAGCGCATCCGGCGGTAGCCCGAACGGATACTCCATTGACGGCAAGCAGCTGTGCTCATGAATTCTCTTTTCCACCGGAAGCGAAGAGAGTACGTGTTGCGCGTGCGTGCGTTTCTCCCAGTGCCGTATCGTCCAAACACCGTCACCACCAGACCACCCAGCCCAAGTGCTCGAAGCATCTCGCGAGCACTCGGTTTTTGTTTTTTGACACCCCCCAGACCTCACCACTCTATATTTTATTCGAGAACTGCGTCTTGTAAGCTTACTGCCTGTAGATATATATGAATACACCCGACTCTGCTCCATATCAATTGAGGCTATCACCCAACTCGTCCTCGCAGTGAAAGATGCTTCATACACGATATCACCTGAAGTTTATCCGCATCGTCCACTCCCACAGCTTCAGCGTCGCGCCGCAGGATGATCTCTCGCTGTTCGTCCAGAAGCTTTTCGATCTCACATCGATCTGATACCAGCTCATCGGCTCTGCCCATGAGTTCCTCCGCCTATCAAAGTCCACGTCGTTACGTCGTTGTTCGTCGCCGTAGCCGCTCTTCTGGGACGCACCCACCAACCTTCTTGATGTTGTCAAGCGCGAGCGCAAGTTCGCCGAAGTTGAGGTGGCACCGAGCAAGCGTGTGAAAGGCTTCACCCCAGGCGGGATCGCACTCAACGGTTCTCAAGCCAAACTGTTGAAACCAAACCGTGAGTGGATTCAGTCACTAGCAGCACGAGGATAGGTGGGCGAACCTGAACAGCTTCGAAGTCGTCGCCGACAGCCATCGACGCTTGCGCTAGCAATTCGTAGATCACGGCGTTGGACGCATCGATGGCGACAGCTTGCTGCCAGCGATCTATTGCAGCGCGAAAGCGCCCCGCCTCAGCGAGTGTGTTGCCCTCCGCTTGCAGTCGCTTGACCTTGGCGCGCGCGTCTTCGAGCAGCATGGTCTTCTTCATCGGCCGCTGCTGCTGCTGCTCATCTCGCGCAGCAGCGTCTTGCGCATCTCGGGCCGCTTCCTCGGCCGATACGAAGACACTACGAAGCGTCCCACCATCGGCAGTCACAGCGCTGTGAGTGGCCGCTGTTGACACGCCTGCGCGAGGCCGCTTGCGCGACGCCGAGATCGAGAAGCTCACCAACGTCTTCTCCATTATCTTGGTTTGGCTCTGGCCGTGTTGCCACTTGACGAAACAGTACCAGAATCAGGGCACGGTTATGTTCGTAACACACAAATGGTTCCTAACACACAGCCACTTTTTGTTGGTGATCAACGAAAGCGCGAGACGTCACACCAGCTCGTCAACCACAGCATCCCGCGCCGGCGCGTCGTGCTTCTTCCGCGCTCCACGGGCTCCGTTTCCTGCCTCCTACGCTCTGTACCCGATCGCCCCAGACGCTCCGTTCGCCTGTAGCCTGCCACCATGAAGCTCGACGTGACCGCGATGCGCTACCTCACGAAGGAGCACTTCCGCGTGCTCACGGCCATCGAGATGGGCATGAAGAACCACGAGGTCGTGCCCGTGGAGCTCATCGCGTCGATCGCCAAGCTGCGCCACGGCGGCATCCAGAAGATCCTGTCGCACCTGCTGCGCAACAAGCTGATCGCGCACGACGGCTCCGCCTACGACGGCTTCCGCCTCACCTACAGCGGCTACGATTACCTCGCGCTGCGCGTGTTCCTCGAGCGCGGCCACATCACGGGGCTCGGCCGCCAGATCGGCGTCGGCAAGGAGTCCGACATCTTCCTCGCCACGCAGGAGGACGGCACAGAGGTCGCGATCAAGTTCCACCGGCTCGGCCGCACGTCGTTCCGCGCGGTCAAGTCCAAGCGAGACTACCTGCGCAACCGCAAGTCTGTGAGCTGGTTCTACATGTCGCGCCTCTCGGCCATGAAGGAGTGGGCCTTCCTCAGAGCGCTGTACGAGCGCGGCTTCCCGACGCCGACTCCGATCGACCACAACCGCCACGCGATCGTGATGAGCTTGGTGGACGGTCTGCCGCTCAGCCAGGTGCGCCGCCTCGCGAACGGCAAGGACGTGTACGAGCAGTCCATGGCGGTGCTGGTGCGCCTCGCCGAGTGCGGTCTCGTGCACTGTGACTTCAACGAGTACAACATCATGGTCGGCGAGTCGGGCAAGATCACGATGATCGATTTCCCGCAGATGATCTCCACGTCCCACCCGAACGCGACCGAGTGAGTAGAAATGGACTTGTCGAGGATGATCGGAGACGAAAATCGTACTGAGACCCGGTGCTTCTGCGTGTAGGCTCTTTGATCGCGACGTCAACGGTCTGGTGAAGTTCTTCTCGCGCTTGCAAGGCGGAGCGTACACCCCGGATGTGAGTATTGGGAACCTTGTATATCGGATTGATCGATATCTCATATCGTTTGACTCTTCCCGCAGGAGGTGCCGCGTCTCGAAGACATGATCTCGGATGGCGAGAACCGCCTCGACGTCGAAGTGGAAGCCAGTGGGTTTGGTGGTGAACATGGTGCCGCGGCCGTCGACGTAAGAATGCGATCTGGCCAATCTAAGCTGCTGCGGACCCGCTGACCTGTTTGTGTGTGTGTGCATCGGTTTGCTCTAGATGACCATGTTCTCCGCGCACCGTGTCGGCTCTGACGAGGAGGGCGAGAGCGGTGACGAAAACGAAAGTGGTGAGGAGGACGAGAACGCGGATGAACTGGCGGACCAGCTTGAGCAGGTGGCTGTGGATGGCAGCGGTAGCGAGGGAGAAGATGATGACGAAGAGGAGGCAGAAGAAGGAGATGAGGTGGACGCCGAGAACGAGTTCATCAAGCGCCGTGTGCAGAAGGACATGAAGAGCCGTGTAAAGACCAAGCTCCGCGGAACTCGCAACGCCTCCAAGCTGAGCGTCAAAGGCCGCCTCGTTCACAAAGATATGTGGTAAACGCGGCATATCATTGCCACTCTCTCCCATTCTCTCGATCCCACATGGAATAGACAGCAACGAACTCTATTGTCAAAGTGTGCTTTTATATATATTCCCTGCGTAGCTTTATGCCATGAAGATTGCACAGAGTCTTGGTCTACTGGATCACGCAGGAAGCACTCTGCGCCGCGGCGTCTCCCATCTCCTTGAGAACCTTCACGACAGCCTTGTGCTTCCCGTCCATTGCGTAGTCGAATGCGAGCTTTCCGTTGGCATCCTTCTTCGAGGAGTCTGCTTTCCACTCCATCAGCAGCCGCACGATGTCGACTTTGCCGCCTTCTGCTGCGCCGTGCAGCGCCGTCATCCCTGTCGTTGTCTCTGCATTAATCGCTGCTCCCTTTTGTAGGAGCACGACGGTGGCTTCTTTGTGCCCACTGATCGCGGCCCAATGGAGCGCCGTTCGCCCACTCTTGTCCGCCTAACAGCTCAATACGCATTAGTCGTCATCCTTCCCATGCTTATCCAACGAGCACGAGAACTCACCCCGTCAATCTCTGCTCCTCGCTCTAGTAATAGTGTGCAAAGCTCGGCGTGGTTACCACCAGCCGCGCGATGGAGCGCCCGCCGGTCGCCGGCACCTGGCGCGTTCACGTCGACCGACTTCTCGTCCAGGATCTGCAGGCACGCGCCCTTGTCGCCATTGTGGGCCGCTTTGTGGAGCGGTGTGTCCGACGGCATCTTCGGTTAGTGGCGTAGCCCGGTCGCGCGAAGCGTGCTGTGGTCGAAGGGACTTCCGAGTCTCGACGAAACGCGCAGAGTCGCGGCGGCCACAAACTGCTGCCCGCGCGCACGAGGCCTTGCGAGAGAGGGGGAAGTGGCCTGCTACTCGGTGCTCAACTGGAGGGAACGACCGCCTCGCGCCCTGATCTCGAAGCTGCCCTGGATTGTCTGCCCAAGCCGTCTTATCGCGCACAGATGCAAACACACGACCGCACTCAAAACGCCGGGAGCTTTCTTTTTCCGCGCGCCCACAGGCAACGCAACGGACCAGGTGCGGCGGGGCGGCCGGCGGCGCCTCGAGGGGTCCGATCGATCGGGCGAGTATTTCTGGCAGCAGCCACGCACCGCCGTCGACGTGGCGCAAAGTGTGCGCGCGTATAAATACTCGCACGCGGGCGGGATGTCTCCTAGATCGCCCGTAATAGGGAGCTCTATCCACGGCGCCTCCCTGACGCACACGAACGAAGCGGCGCTGGCTTCGCTCACCTCCAGTTATAGCCAATAAACGGTCTGCATTTGTCCAGTAGACGGCATCAATTGGTGGAAATACAATTTAGAGTGGTTGAAGTGGGAGTGAAGGTCATCCAGGCGTGGTGGAGGCAGAGGAAAGGAACGGAAACGTGTTCCCGCGTTGGAATCCCGCGTAAATGATGGAGACGCCGTCGGGCGTCGGAGCGCCGGCGACGCCCGTGTGGCGACGGGACGCGCCAATCGCGGTAGTCAAAGCGACGGCGCCGCTATCGGCCACCGCGAAGACGCGCCGCGCGAAGCGCAGCCACGCGTCCGTGACGCTGCTCCCGATCACGCCGCTCCACGAGGTTGCGCCCGGCGCGATCGACGTGGACCACGCGAAAGCGCGGGTCGTGTACCTCGCGCCGCTGACCAGCACGGCGGCAGAGAAGTATTTCGCGAGGACCAAGGCGAACGCCGCCCATCAAGGAGGGTCGAGCGACGAGGAGGACGCCTCGTCGGACGACGAGGGGCTCGGCGACGACGAGGCGCTGGCGGCCAAAGCTGTGGACGCGTCGCAGAACCAGCAGTCGCCGCGGCCGCGCGCGCATTCGCTCGTGAACCCGTTGCTCGCTCGGCTGTTAGCCGACCACGATCGGCGGCTCGCGCGACGCCAAGCCAAACAAGACAAGCTGAGCGCCGCGCGCCAGTCTGTCTTCGATCAGCGATCGTCGCTGGACCTCGCCGTGGTGGAGCAGCGGCGCGCGTCGTCCCCTGTCCGGGCAAAATCGCGCGGTGACCGTCCCGAGGACGACCACATCGAGCGCCTCAAGCGCTATGTGCACTCGATGCCCGTGACGGATGAGGAGAAAGAGGACTTTAGGCGGACCATCAAGCAGTATCAGCGCCTGCAAATGGAATACAGAGCCTCGCTCATGCATAACCACGCGTCGCCCATGGGCTTCAACATGAAAGCCGCCTGGAACAAGACGCTACTTGAGGAACGCCATCAGCTCTGGGTACTGGCGCACGACGAGCGATTCCAGGCCACTCGCGCACGAAAGCTAGTGGAGGACGAGAAACATGAGCGTCGAGTCCAAGAGACCACAACAGAGCACCGTATCCAGATGCGTCTATTGCGAGAAGTGCGCCTACGGCTCATGCTGGAGTCCCAGATGATTTTGCCAACGATCATGCTAGCTGCCGCAACACAAAACTGGTTTGCACACCTTCAACGGCGATGGCGGCAGGAGCAGTTGTCCAAACGTCTGCGCGGCATCATTCGGTTCTGGTGTAAGCAACGTAGATCGCGAAGCACACACGTCAGATCTGCGCACCTGCTGATCAACTGGCTGCAAAAGAGTGTTGCTGTGAAGACAGTCGCGTTCCGAGTGCTCCGAGGCATCCGGAATTATGTCCGCCGTGTGAAGAAGGTCCAACGACTGTGGAAGGTGAAATACGCCAAACGGCTTCGCAACTGCCTCACGCTCGAAAAGCTGTGGCTTGAGCAAGAGACCATCATGGTCGACCTCGCAAACGAAGCATTCGAGAAGAAACAAGCTAAGGTGCGTGTCTGTTATGTCGTTGGCACTGGCAAAAAAAAAAAAAAAAGCTCAGCTCACGTTGATTCTTCCCTTCGAGTAGGGTGAAAGCAAGCCAGTCCGCACAAAGAAAAAGTCGACATCGAAGACAATGTCAACTCAACGAAATAACGCCTCTTGGCTCACCTTCGTGACACCGGATATCCGGATGGCCGTCATAAAGGAGCATGTCCGACAGCAAGAGATCGAATATACGAAGACTTTCCGACTGCAAGAGGTACGAATACGTGCGTAGCACTACTCTGTGAAGCTGTGATCACTCAACTCTCCATCGCTCGTACCCGAATGTGATGATGCAGGAAGACTTGTTCCCTCAACTCGTGCAGACATTGCGGGATGAGAATCCTCACAAGGCGAGAAGTTACATCCGCGCTGTTGCAAACGGATATGCGCTTCTTGGTCTTGTATATGCAGCACTTAGTCAGTTCCCAGGTGCTGTTGATGGAGTGGAGCCCGTCAAAGCGTTCGACATCAAGAATGCGCCGGTTCGCGAGCTGATCTTGAAGGCCCGAGATCGAAGCCCACCGGACGAAACCGGCGCTCGATTTGGGGTTTGAGGCCCTTGGGCCACGGAACAGTCGCTCCGTCGCTCCAAGACACGTAAGATACATCAGAACGAGCGAGGTCCAGATGCAAAATGACGCAGTCGCGTCGAGGACATTGATGCTCCACATAACAAACGAGGAGAAGAAGAAACAGCTCGCAGCATTTCTTCAGAGGCGCAACGTCTATCGGAATGGACTACCTCCGCATCCTGCGTCCGAGAATCAAAGCCCGCCCGAAGATTCGACACCGACTCAGGTTGCTCTGAATGGCGGGAAACCTGAAATCAATGAGGGTCCACGGGCGGATCATCCTGTGAAGAAATCTCCAGATGAGAAGGAGCCAGGACAACTCGATGCACCAGTCCCCACTTCGACCATACCGGAACAACCTCCATCCAGCATCAATCCTGGCACGACATCATCAGATGTCCAGCAACCACACATGGCGTTTGGGCTTGTCGCTGTCTGCTCCAACTTTCGATACCTCCCATCGTTGGCTGACAACACGAAAGCCATCGCGAATCAACTTTTTCAGTCACTAACGGATAGCCACTTTAGTCAGTTTTCTCGACGCGGGTCCAAGGTTCTCATCAATCCATCGCTGATCGAGTTCCAAGACACAATGAAGGAGCTTACAGAACTCACCACTGCAGCCGGTGAAGGCGCCGCCTTCTTTCTATGCCTAGCGGTGCGATTTGTTTCCTACTCCAGCTGTGAACTCTCGTGGTAATCATACTGACGTATCGCGGTGTACAGTCTCACGGAGCCCGTGTAACAGGTGGCGTGAATGAAGGCTCGTACGTCTTGTTCTGCGAAACCCGCCTATCGTCAGAAGAAGAGCTTTTGCTTACGGCGCTTCATGAGAACGATCTTGCCAAGATGATTCATGGTGAGGGTATCGCCATGTCGACCCTGTGATGCCACTAATCACTCACGTGACGGATATGTGAAATGAGCAGCCATCCCATGCAAAAACAAACTGCTGGCCCTAGAGTTATGTCAGGTGAAGCAGTCCTTAGAGAAACCGCTGGACGAAGCGCCAACGATCGTGAACCGCGTGCACGAAGCCTTCACAAGTCGTCTTTACAGCCAGCTCATCAAACTACAACTCTTGTCGCAACAAGCAAGACAGCCGACACTCACGGAAGCGGGGCTCCTTTTAGCGCATCCACCGCTATTCAATACCGTACTTCTCGATTCGTGCAGCACCAAGAGCGAAGCTCCTGTGCGGAGGCCTGGTGACAACGTGAGCAACTTCTTGCACCGCCTCAACGACGCTTTCCACGGAGCGGCGGGGAAGGTCCCACTCGACGGTGACGATCAACCAACTGAGCGATCTTCGTTTACTGCCAAAGCCATCTGCACGTATGTCAAGACTGCTGTGGAGCAAGATGCGCGCACCCAAAATGAGCTCGTGAAGGCCGAGTACAACAAACAATTGCGCACCAAGTACGAACTTGTTGCGCAGTTTGAGGATATCACACATACACCGCAAGCATTCGGTCTAGACCGTCTCGCTGATTTCCGTATCGGGTACGTTCCGGCAGCCCCCGAACTCTCCCCTGCACCCCCGCAGGTTGTGTCTGCAACGACGTCGAGCGTCACGATCGCATGGGAAGCGGGTTATGGTGGGTTTCACCCGACAACTTCAATTGAAGTTCCGAGCATCTTGGGGTTCCATATTCAGATTCGAGCTGACGGGAGAGCGTGCATGAAATGGAGTCGGGCCTCCGACTACCAGCTACTTTCATTTGATGAGGCTTTCCGGGAAAAGAAGACGCCACCAGCTCAAACTACTGTCCATGGTCTGCCATCCCACACAAGTTTTCGCTTTCGCATCCGGGCTCGCACGGCAGGTGGTTGGGGGCCATTTTCGAAAGAAAGCCCACCGATTTGGTCGCGTTCCTGCGCATCAGTCCACGACACATTCTCGACAGTCGGCAACGTGTTCAGAACACGTGGTCTCGTGGGGATTCTAGAGTTGATGCAGGCCTCTCAGTCCAACCGGGATGTACTCCGCACTTGTATCGAATTTTCCGCCCGCGCGGCAGTTCAAGGTAAGGCTTAACATCCATACCTTGTGCTGTTGTCAGATTACTCAGTGTACTGCGTACGTAGATGCGCCTACAAATCGGTACAAGCCAACTCCCCCCGTCCCGCCCAGTTTGGCAGTTCGTCTTGTGGAGTTTGCTGTCAGGGCTGCTGAAAAGTTCGTCGCCGACGGAAATCTTGCTCGTTTCGTGTGCCTCCTCATCGGCCGCCTCGCCAGATCCGATGGTACGCTTTCGAATCGGCTATTTCTTACACAAGGGGTCTTCTCTGAAACATCACATTGCCTGTGTACAGATGCCTGTCGAAAAGCAATCCTGGCGTTACAAGAGCCTCGCGAAGCTGGCACCTTCCTGGACCAAGTGGTAGATCAATTTGCTGCCACGCAGCCGGACACATGCACCACGGCGCGCTGGACAAAATCGGCGCTTCGAGGTATCTCGGGACGATGTAGAATGACTCCCGAGGCAGCCGCACGGTGTATCCAAGGTTTGTATCGCACACGCAAGGCGCGCCAGTACATGCGAACACTTGCGAGCGCTGTGTACACGCAGCACGTGGACGCATCGACAGGGCAACAGTACTTTTACAACTCCCAGACAGGCACGACGTCATGGTCGCTACCGCGCTTTCTCGGGTCTTGAAGTGAAGGGCATGCATGCAATCATCAACAATCGTCTATTACACACCGCGTGCGGGAGGCAGCATTTTATCTAACGTTTCATCGCGCGCTGCGCCTTCTGCTGCGCCTTCTTGATGTGGTTAGCCTTCTTGCGCAGACGGATCTTCTCCTCGCGCTTCTGCGCTTCCTTGCGCTGGGCGCCAGTCTTCTGCTTCACCTGCTCCTTCTTCTTGAACCGCTCCTTCAGACGCATCTCGGCCGCCTTCCGCTTCTTCTCGCGCTTGGTATCCGGATCGTCGTCGTCGCTATCGTCCCCGTCGTCACCGTCCTCGTCGTCGCTCGCCTTGCCCATGAGAGCCTTTTCATACTCATCCTCCGTGATCTTGCCCTTCTTGAGCTTCTTGTACAGTGTCTCCTCGTTCGCGAGTTCGTCCCACTCCTCCACGATCTGCTGGTGGAGACCCTTCTTCTTCTCTCGTCGGCGCGGCGCTTGCTTGGGCTTCTTGGCCTCAGTCTCACCACCCTCCTTAGCATTCTCATCAGCTCGCGGGCGCTTGCGCATCGCGCTGCGCTCCTCGCGCTCCTGCTTCTCCTTGTTGATCGCCTCGAGCTTCTTCTGGCGCTCCTTCTCGCGAACCTTGTCCTTGTACTTGATCTGCGTCGTGTCGACGTCCGCGTCCGGCTGAAACGCGATCTTGACGTTACGCAGCTCGTTGATCTTGGGCAGCTTGACGAGTGCGAACCCGCGCGCGACAGCGCCAAGGTCGAGGTCCTTGAAGCGGAAGATGAACTGGCACTGGTGCTCCTTGTACGAGCGCACGAACGAAATGTACGCGTTTGTGCCCTTCTCGAGCAGGTCACGGTCCTCGAGCACCCACTTCTTCACGAGCGGGAGCACGTCCTCCATCTCGTCAGCCTGCTCGCTCTCGCTCAGCGGCAGCTCCTCGCACGGCACCTTACGGATCTTGAGAAAGTTGACGTACGCGTCTTCGTTCGCCGAGAGGAACGACAGCGCCGAGCCAGAGCGGCCGGCGCGGGCCGTACGGCCGATGCGGTGGACGAAAAAGTTGGGGTCCTGCGGCGGGTCGTACTGAACGATCCAGTCAACATCGGGCAGGTCGATGCCGCGCGCCACGACGTCCGTACAGACCAGCACACCAGCGCTCACGGCGACGAACTCGTCGTAGTGCTTGGTGCGCTTCTTCTGCGCCATCTTACCGTGGAGCGAAACAATCGGGAACGAGGCCTTGTCCTTCTCGTACAGCAGCTCGAGCACACGACCAAAGTAATCCACGGCGGAGCACGTCGAGAAGAAGACGATGAGCTTCTGCTGCTTCTTGTCCTTGAGGAAGTGGTGCAGCGCCGAGAGACGCTGGTCGTGCTCGGCGATGCGGTAGTAGTTGTCCAGCGTGGACGGGATGATCTGCGAGTTGTTCGCGACCTGCACGGAGATTGTCGCCGGGTTACGCAGTCCGGCGCGCGCGAGCGCCTTGACCTCCTGCGTCTGCGTGGCTGAGAAGAGGCCCGTGCGGCGCTGCTTGGGCAGGAAGCTCAGAATCTTGTTGATGCTGACCTCGAAGCCCATGTCCAGCAGCGTGTCGGCCTCGTCGAGGATGAGCATCTCGAACTCGCGCGACTCGACGTTGACGCCGACCGAGCGCGCCAGCAGGTCCTCCGTGCGGCCCGGCGTGCCAATGACCACAAGGCACTTGCCCTTGGCGCCGCGGATGGTCTTGAGGTCCTCGTCCACGCTCGTGCCGCCCACGAAGAGCAGCACGTGGACCTGCGGCAGCGCGCGCTGGAAGAACGCGACCGCGCACTCGTGGATCTGGCGCGCGAGCTCGCGCGTGGGCGAGATGATCATGGCCACGAGCTTGGAGATGTCGGTCTTAGGCGCCGTGATCGAGCCGTCCGCGAGCTTGGTCTTGAGCAGCTGCACGATCGGCAGCACGAACGCGAGCGTCTTACCGCTGCCCGTGCAGGCGTCGACGCACACGTCCTTGTTGGACAAAAACAGCGGCAGCGTCGCCGCCTGCACGGGCGTCATGTGCGTGAAGCCCATGGCGTCCACCTCCGCCAGGATCTCCGCGCACAGCGGCGGCTTAAAGTCGTGGAACTTCATGCTGGTGTCTGTCGCTCGCGGCCACCCTTTCGTGTCTGCCTGTCAAAATGCGAGCAGCTCCAAACAAAAGGGCACGCGTAACCCGGTTTTAGTGGAGAGTGTACCCCCAGTTTCAATGGTTAACTTTTGATGCAGATCTGAGTCTGAGACTGAAACGGGGACGCCAGTCATCTGGTACTCAGTATCAGCCAATCAGCGAGCGGATCCGTTCGCGTCACACACAATGAGCTCCAAAGTTGAGGCGCAGTCGGCCCACACAGCGGCATTTGACATTCTCCGTAGACGCAGGAACGATGGCGGACCGCCTGGCGACGCGTCTCGAGGGCTTCGACCGCCCGACGGTCTGGCACGAGTTCACGCCGCTGGCGAACCAGCACCAGGCCGTGAACCTCGGCCAGGGCTTCCCGGACTGGCGCTGCGAGGACTTTGTCAAGCAGGCCGCCAAGGACGCGCTGGACGCTGACCACAACCAGTACGCGCGCCCGCAGGGCCACCGCAAGCTCGTCGAGGTGCTCGCGAAGAAGTACGGCAAGGAGTTTGGCCGCACGATCCGCTGGGAGGACGAGGTCGCGATCGGCGTGGGCGCAACGGAGACCATCTACAGCGCGCTATGCGGCTTCGTGCAGCCCGGAGACGAGGTGATCGTGTTCGAGCCGGCGTTCGACATCTACACGGCGCAGGTGCAGATGGCCGGTGGCGTCTGCCGCTTCGTGCCGCTCCATGTGCACACAACGCCCGACGGCGAGACCGAGTTTTACCTGGACGAGGCCGCGTACGCCGCGGCGTTCTCGGACAAGACCCGCGTCGTGATGCTCAACAACCCGCACAACCCCACGGGCAAGGTGTTTACGCGCACCGAGCTCGAGATCATCGCCAAGCACGTGCTCGCCCACGCGAACGTGATCGTGCTCTCGGACGAAGTGTACGAGCACATCACGTTCGACGGCAAGAAGCACGAGCGCATCGCGACGCTCGACGGCATGTGGGAGCGTACGCTCACAGTGTCGAGCGCCGGCAAGACGTTCTCGGTCACGGGCTGGAAGGTGGGCTGGGCCATCGGCCCGAGCAGCCTCACCAAGGGCATTTACCTCGCGAACAACTGGATCCAGTTCAGCGTGTCCACGCCGCTCCAGGAGGCCGTCGCGAACATGCTCGAACTCGCCGAGCAGCCCTACAAGGGCTTCGACACGTTCTACGCATTCGTCGCGGACCAGTACCAAAAGAAGCGCGACCGCCTAACGCGCGCGCTGCTCGACGTGGGCATCAAGCCCGTGCAGCCGCACGGCGGTATCTTCCTATACTCCAACATCTCGGGCGTGCGCGTGCCGAGCGAGTTCCAGCCGGAGGACATGTCGGCCGACTGGGCGTTCTGTCGCTGGCTTACCATCGCCAAGGGCGTGACCGCGATCCCCACGAGCGCGTTCTTCTGCGCGGCCAACAAGGCCGAGGGCCACCAGTGGGCTCGCTTTGCGTACTGCAAGACCGACGAGGCGATCACCGAGGCAATTGTGCGGCTCGGCAAGCTCCACGATGACGAGGCGCAACAGTAAGAACGAGACGCCCTCCGTCGCTAGTCGAGAAGACTTGGGCACGGAATATCTCCAGTAGACTTGAATTTCCGATGTTTCTGGCTCCTGTACAATGGCTTTGGTGTTTCGTGGTTGCCGCACGGCGATAAGACCAGAGCTTATCGAACTCAGGCCGTTGTACGTCACTTGGAATATCGATGTGGGGGATACATTGGCCTCGTTTCGTCCGCACAACTACATCGTACCGATAGCACACTTGAGGGACGAGTCTGAACGGCCTCACATGCAGCACAGGGCATCCAATTCGTCCACATACGGGCGCTCTGCTTGTGAAAGAGGCCAAGCCACTCGGGGGAGCTCAGCATCGGCAGGAGGTCCTCTCTCGATTTTGCTGACGCGACCACCATCGGCATGTTGAAGAAGCCGAAACCGAAGAAGAAAACGGTGGATCCATGCGCCTGGACCTTGTCTCGCAAAAGTCTGGCCGCGTGGCTCGGTTCGTGAAGCGCCGTGGCAGCATTTTGAGCAGCTCCAGAGACGGAGAAAAAAGAATCCCGGTGGATTAGGGCAGGCGTAGGTGTGGCTATGCCATCATGACTGCGGAATTTCAAAATGTCTTGCGGTCTGTATACCAGTTCGCTAGGAAAAAGAACCCCAATCAGGAAAGAGCGCCCCGAAGCGGCACCGGCTCATCTCCATCCATCCGCACCTGTGAGAACCCATGGTCTCGAGTCTGTGTCTCACTAGATGGAGCCACGATACTGATGCACGAACCTGGCGTAACACATATTTGGTACGGTATAATGGGCATCAAGTATGCGACGCTCAGCAGTGACTGGATCACGCCACCCCCGTGGCCAGCTGGAGAACTCCTGCCTGGCGTACGTTGTGAGAGGAGCGGCTGCCGTACTCTGTGGAGAACTACGCCGCCGGCGCACTCGCTGCCTGTGTTGTTGCTTCATTTCAGAACTTGCCGTGCGGCAGCAACAACGCTTACCACGGGACGCGCACCGACATGATCCGACGAACTTCGACGTTCACGCTGCTTGTGGCGCTAGCGCTGGCGGCTCCATCGCTCAATGTAGCGCACACCACGACGCAAGGCGCGCGCGCGCTGCGGGCCAACGCCGCGGCGGTATACACGATCTGGGACGCCGACGATGTCTGCAGCCAACCGGTGGAAACCAAGGACTGCACACGCGACGTGGGCTGTAGCGCCTGCCTCACGCGTACCGGGTGCGCCGTGGAATCCACAACCGGCAAGTGCGTCTCCGCGGTGCGCATCAACACGACCGTCGCCGCCAGCATCAGCGTTGAGTACCTGCTCGCCGGTCAGACCCAGTACTGTGACGCGAGTGACGAAGCCTGCAGCTCCTGTGGCGCGGACGACGCGGCGTCGAATGCTGTCTGTCGAGGCTCCAACGACTGTGTTTGTGTACGTCAATGCGAGCTCGCGGCGGCGCATGCGACCAAGTGTGAGGCGTCTGGGGAGACGTTCAGCATGTACTACGTGGTAATCGCCGTGGCCCTGCTGGCGCCTGCGCTCATCATGAAGCGCATGTACAAGGGGCTCACATCTGGTCTCCCGAACTCGGCCGAGCGGCGCGCCATGCGACAGGCCGCTCGCGACGCCAACCCGCTCACGATGAAGCTCGATGGGTGGCGGGGGTTTATCGAGAAGGAGCACCAAGACCAGTCCGACAAAGTCGAGATCAAGTTGTGCCCGACGCGGTCGTCGGAGGACGTCACCGAGGCAGATGCGAATGGATTGCGACGGAACAACCACAGCGCCGCCTCGACGGAAGACGACGAGAGCGAGAGCAAGGAAGACGTGACTGACTACCTGCCTGTAGCGACGCCCAAGGCCAGCGATCCGACGCAGCACGCTTGTACCTGAGTGCGCATGGGGATGGACCCTGTCAATATTTAACCAAGCAGGTGCGCGCACATCGGGAGTTCCCCGCGACACCGTCGCAGTGGGCTACAAAGAAAGCGATTATCAAAAGAATGATTTTGAACTCAAGATGCGTCGCATTTACGCTGTGTGATTGTTCCTCTAAGGTTTCCACGGAACGCAACGTGCGCGCGCTGGTGCAGGTAAGAACGCGCACGAAGGGGACGCACAATACAGCTACTAGCGAGCGCGATCTCCATCGCGGGTGTGTGTCGCTCTGCAGACGATATGTGTGTGCGCGGCTCTCTCGCGAAGCGACTTGGTGGTGGGTGGCGTCTCGAAGCGGCTCTGGAACCACTAGACACCAATCTGGTCCAGAGATATCTGGTGCGGAATGGTGGTGGCTTGAACTTGGGGAGTGCTTTAACGAGCTTTTGACTCACCCAAAAGTTTATCGCTTCTGACTACAACCACGTTTCTGAACGATGCCTTTTGCGGTGAAGTGGAGAAAGAAAAAAGAATCCGCGTGGAATAGGGTAGGCATAGGGAAGTGGGTTCATCCGACACAACTTGTCTTGCTGTTTGTATGTTTCCCAAAGAAAAAGAACCCCAATCAGGTGGCTGAATCGGTGCGAGAAGCACGCCGCGCCTCTCTGTGTCTTCCTGTATCAATTCATATAATCTGTAAAATGGATCGTTGAATATAGGTCATTAGCTTACATTTAGAACTGCGTCATTTGATATCATGACCGTGTCGAGTGATGCATCGCTATGCGACATTGAATATCCGCCAGTGGGCTGGAAGCCAAGGGATCCGCACCTCCTTCCGCCGGCTGGCTGGTCGCAAACGCAAACGGCGCCCCGTTCACGTGTCTGCGTTGATCTCATTTCCCAATTTGCCTTCCAGGCCTCAAGACACCGCACGACACGACACGAGCCGCTCGGCCGACGTCGCGACCACCATACGTCCCCACTCGCCCCCTGCACTGCTCGCCTACACTCCCATCCGCCGACCACCATGAGACGCGCATCATCATCTCCATCGCCTACCCACGGGCCTCGCTGTCACCTGCTGCTCCTCGTCGCCGTGCTGCTGCTCTCGACGGCGCCCTGCACCGTACGCGCTGACACGCGCATGCTGCGTACACAGGCCGCCGCTGTGTACACAGTCTGGGACGTTGACAACGTGTGCGCGCAGCCCATGCAGCAAAGCACCAACTGTTCGCTCGACGTCACCTGCAGCGCCTGCCTCTCTCGCCCCGGTTGCGCCGTCGAGTCCACCACGGGCAAGTGCGTCTCGGCCTCGCGCATCAACGCGACCGTCGCCGCCACGGGCGCCGTCGAATACCTGCTCGCCGGTCGCAGTGCGTACTGCGACGCCAGCGACGCCGCGTGCACCACGTGCGGCGCTGACAACGTCGCTTCCAACGCCGTGTGCCGCGGCGCCGGCGGCTGCGTGTGCGTTCACCAGTGCGAGGTCGCCGAGGCGGCCTCCACGTCCTCGTGTGGCGGTACCACGAGCGGCAACTTCCGCTGGTTCTTCGTGGTCATCGCGGTCGGCTGCGCGCTCACCGGCGCGATCATGGCGCGCATGTTCCGCCTGCTCACGTCCGATCTCACCGCGTCGATCGCGCGCCGCGCGAGTGTGCGCAGAGCGCACGCCGAGAACCCGCTCACAATGAAGCTCGACGGCTGGCGCGGGTTCATCGCGCAGGAATCCGCGAAAGACCAAGCCGCCGACATCAAGCTCTGTCCGACGCGGCCGTCCGAGCTGGATGTTGCGGCGCCCAGCGGCCTTCGCGTCGACAGTGCCGCGCTCACCGAAGAGGACGAGAGCAGCGAATACGCGGTCGTGTCCACCCCACGCGCCAGCGACGCCGAGGGTGGACGTGCCGTGTGAGACAGCTCAATGGCTGAACGCCGACACTAGTTCATCTGATAGCGATAGAAGCAACGATAACACGATTTTACTATGACCATTCAGCCGTGGCAGCCAAGTCTCATCGAGCAACCAGGTCCATGGAGATATTGCCTCTTGCTCACAATTCAACGCACTTAGCTTGGCTGAAATGAGACCATAAAAAGGATTGAGATTGGACAAAATGAGAAAGATTCCGTGAACCCATCTCCCGTGGAACTCGTGGCATAATCAGCCACGGTCTCTCCAAAACCCGAAGGTGAGACGAACGGGAAGAACACGCAGGAAAAAGACCCGCTGATCGTCTCGTGTGTGTGTTCTGTGTCAGTCACTCTATTGTCCAGTTCAGTCACCGACTTATTCACTTCTTCCGCCGGTACAGTATCAATGCCGCCGCCTCGCCACGCGGCGCGCCGTGTTGTCGCGCGCATGGCGATGGTCGCCATGTCCGCGGTCGTTGTCGTCGTGGTTGTCGCCGCGGCCGACTCCGCCGCCGTCAACACCACAGCGGCGCCGGTCCCCACGACGCTCGAGCCCTGGATGACCTGCATGCGCGTGAACAGCGTCGGCGACGTCTGTGACGTCCAGTCAGTCTGTGGGCGCTGTGTGCGAACGCCGGTACGTTGCAACATATCCCAGTCTGCATGTACCTACCTACCTGTACGCTGACGCCGTTCGTGACTCAATTGCCTCTCAGGGCTGTGCGTTTGACACGCTCGTGCGCGAGTGCGTCTCGCTGCCAGACAACGGCCGCGCGATGTACGCGAGCAGCTCCAACCCGCTGCTCAACCGCACGAACCTCCACTACTGCGCCGACGGCGACGCGCGCTGCGCGGCGTGCGCCGTGTCGTCGTCCAATCCGTTCTGCGAAGGCACAGACGGCTCGTGCGTGTGTCCGTCCATGTGCATGGCGCTCCGCAGCACGCAGCTCGCGTGCTACGCCGTGCGGCAGAGCAACATGATGTACATCTCGGTGGCCGTGATGGGCATCGCGCTGCCGCTGTTCGTGTGGATCCACCGTTTCTTCACGCGCGGGCGCCACGGCGGCACAGTCAACGACGGCGACGTTCGCGCCGAGCTGCGCCGTATGCGCGAGCAGCGGCGGCTCGAGCTGGCTCGGCAACGCCAGCGCGAACGCGAACGCGCGCGACCTACAAGTGCACTCTCGCTGCAGCTCGACTCGTGGCGCTCCCATCGGGACGAACACAAGGTGGAGATCGACAAGGTCGAGCCGCTCAAGAGCTGCTACGTACTCATGGAGACCGACGAGCAGGCACAAGTAGAGTCGACCGGTCCGTCGAGTGGAGTGGGCAATTCACACGACAGCAGCATAGCGGAAACGAGTGGCAGCAGTCGCGTGGGGACCTCAACAGTGGTTGACCACCGAAGGGAGAACGAAAGCGACGAAAACAGAAGTGCTGCCCCCTTGCAGCCAACCGAGCCCTCGCATGGTCCCACCACGACGCTGTAAACTTTAGTGTGAAGGCAGTAACAGTGTGCGGATGATCTCTCGAGCCTTACATAGAGAAATCAAAAGTCCGCGCATGAAGCCTGCTCTAGTGTATCAACATGCTTGACGCATTAGACGCCCTAGGTTTATGTGTGTTTCACAACCTTACGTCTCTTTGGTCACATCAAAGAACAGGTAAACTGCAATGACGGCAAAGAAGCCAAGGCGATACCACCGCACTTGCGTTCATGTTCCCTTTGAGCGTCAACCACCCACCAACCGTGTACCGGTACTAATTGATCCTACCACTGGCACCGGACCAGTACAGCTCGATTCGCCGTTCCGTGTTTGTCCTGTAGACAAAGGATACACAACCCAACAAAGCACATCCCTCGGAACACAAAGACGATGAACCACCGTGCTTCCGGTCGTATCCACTCCACGCCATTCGCCATTTCTCCCCGACTCACGCACCCACACCCACTTCCATGACACCGCCTCGTCCCGGACTCGCCGCTCTACTCGCGATACTCGCCCTGCGGGTCGCGGTCGTCGCCGCGACGGCCAGCAACAGCAACAGCACGACCGTCAATCCGTCCGCGACCGTCACGCTCGCGCCATCGCTGACTTGTGCGGCCGTCAACACCGGCGGCGTCTGCAACGTCCAGTCGGTCTGCATGCGCTGTGTCCGCACGCGCGTACGTTCCTATTCACGCCTCCTATCTGGCCCCCCGTCTACATGCTAAAGACGTGCCTGTGCATCTCTGTCAGGGCTGCGCGTTCGACACGTTCGTACGCCAGTGCGTCGCGCTGCCTGTGGACGGCAGCGCGCTCTACGCGGGCAGCGTGAATGCGCCGTTCAACAGCACGGACCTCCACTACTGCGCCGACGGCGACGCGCGATGCGCCACCTGCGCCGCAACACCGTCGACTCGGTTCTGCGAGGGCGCCGACGGCACGTGCGTGTGTCCGTCCGTGTGTGACGTGGTGAAGGGCGATCCAGTCATATGCGACGACGAGGCGCACAGCAACACGGTGTACATCGTACTGGCTGTCGTCGGTACGATGGTGCCCTTGTTCGTGTGGATCTACTGCACCTTCGTGCGGGCGCCTCCCAGCGACACAGCCACCGACGGTGACGGACGCACCGAGCAGCGCCGACTCGGGGTGGCTCGGGGCGAACGCGCGCAGCCCAAGAGTGCGCTCGCGCTGCAGCTTGACAATTGGCGCTCACGTCACGATGACCACAAAGTGGAGATCGACAAGGTCGAGCCGCTCACGAGTGGCTACGCGCTCATGGAGACCGACCACTCAACTGCTGAATCGTCGAACGACGCGACGAAGGTGGCGGGATCCTCCGCAAACCGCAGTGAAGGCACGAGCACGGCCGAGACGAGTGGCAGTGCTCGCACGGCGGTCTCCGCGGCAGTCGACACTGGCGGGGAGAGAGACGGGGACGGAATGTAATCCCCGTGCAGCCAAGCACGATCTCGCGTGCCGCCACAACGGCGCGTTGAAGAAGGCAAACGTGCGGGGTGCTATCACACACGTGTAACGAGACGGACACTAACCCCTGAAACGAAGGTATCGTCTTTGTTTGGTTTCAGGTCATGACATTTAGCGGCCTACGCCAACAGCGCAAGCTGAACGCGCGAATGGCTGCGTAGATGTTGAGAGATCAGAGCCGCATTCGTCAACCCAAAACGTACTAATGGTCAGTTCAACAGCGGCGACGCCACATGCGGACGTGTGAATGCGTGCTGCGACATCCTGCGTAGTGCCACAGGAGCATGCTTCGACTAAGAGCACGCCTCTTCAACTCCTCTGCGGTTTGTAATTAGTGAACGCTAGCAACGCGCATCGCGCTCGTGACAGCATGACTTGAACTTGAGGTCATCTTACCACGACCAAAACCTGTCTCAATAAATCTATGACATATATTGAATGTTCATCAAATCATGTACACAACGACTCAGTGTGTTATCTATACCTTTGTAAGAAGATATATCACACAGAAGCTCGACCACTCTTCAGAGAGGACTGGAGAACAGAACAAAGAACCTCTCCTTTTGAATCTGTTGCTAGCGAGCACCACCTCCTCCAACCTCGCTTTGTGCTGGCATCCACCTCTCCAAACACATTGTTGTCCCTCTTCTCGTGAATGCAAGTCAGCGAGCTCGCCTCCCCTGGGTCCCTCGATTAGAAGGCTGCAGCTACTAAATCATTGCCAGGACCAGCACGGTGCTGGGCCTGTGGACGAGTGAGCGCCTTCGTTCGTGCCTCCAAGTGGGTGGGTCGGTTGTCCGCGTTGGGGGCCGGCCGCGCGACGTCCACGCCAGTTGCCAAGTTCCAACCGACACCGCCAGACCCTCCTCACCCCATGGCGTCGCCTCGCCCCACGCTCGCCGTGTGCCTCCTGGCGCTCGCCCTGTGGACTGCGGGTATCTCCGCCACGGCGGCCAACCCCAACACCACCAACACGACCACCGACGCGTCGGCGACGGTCTCGCTCGCGCCCTCGCTCGCCTGCGCACAAATCAACACCAGCGGCGATGCCTGCGACGTCCAGGCGGTCTGCACGCGCTGCGTGCGCACGCCGGTACGTTCACTTCCGCACGCGGTTGCATGGCGTCGTGCCCGTTCGTTCTCTCTGGGCACTAACGCCGCTTCTCTCTGTCGTATGCATCCATTTTCAAGGGCTGCGCGTTCGACACGCTGCTGCGTCTGTGCGTCGCACTGCCCGACGACGGGAACGTGGGCAGCGCCAACGCGTCCGTGTGCGACCCGCTCCGCAGCGTGCAGCAATCGTGCGAGGCGTCGCGCCGGAACAACACCATCTACCACGCGGTGGGCGGACTCGCTGCCGCGTTGGCCGCGGGTCTGTGGCTCTACTACTATTTTGCGCGCGGGGGCCGCGGAGCCACGGCCTGTGACGACATGCGCGCCGGGTGGCGCCGCGTGCGCGAGGAGCTCCGCCTCACGCGAGCACACGAACGCGATGCTCAGCGTGAAGACCCTGGCGAGCCGGCGCAGCAGCCCACAAGCGCGCCGAGGCAGCTGCAGCTCAACACGTGGCGCACGCACCGCGGCGAACAGCACGTCGAGAGCGAGAACGTCGAGCTCAAGGGCTGCTACGCGCTCATGGAGACCAACGAAGCAAGGGCCGCCCTAACTAACAGCAACGCGACCACGAGAGGAGTCGCTGAGAGCTCCACGCCCGTCGCGCCGCCGCCGCAGCGAGCATGATGGACAGGAAACACAGCCCACACGCACCAGTGCTACCGCCAATCCGGCCCCTCGCATCCCAGAGAGCGACCAAGCCCGGCACCTACACTGGCTAATGTATCTTTTGCCTTTTAGAGCGGAACGTGTGCTCGGTTCTGTTTCGGAGATGGCGCGTTTGGATGGTATTTTAGGGACGGAACGCGCCATGTACCTGCCCACTGCGACCACTTGCCGACGCCCCCACTCAACTAACTGCTGCTGTTCGCGATGGAGCCGCCGGCGTCGCCGTTCGCGCGCGCGCCGCCCAAGCTCCACTTGCTGTCGCCCTCGCCATCAGCCGCGCTGGACAATGGTAGCGACCGGCCGCTCTTCCCCAAGATCGACTCGGCCCGGGCGGCGTCCTCGGCGTCCGAGAGCCCCGCGCGGCTCGCGTGCTCGCGCGCGCACGAGCCATTCGCGTTCCAGCCGCCGCTGTCCGCGATGGAGCGCGTGCCCACGGCGCGTCTCTACGGCGCCTCGGTCGGGTACCTCGAGTCGGCCTACCAAAAGCCCCAGCGCCCGGCGCTCGCGTCCTCGTCCATGTCAACGCGCCGCGCCCACACAACCAGCAACCAGAGTAACAACAACAACAACAACAACAACAACAGCGAGCCCGCGGCGAAAGCCTCGGTCCGCGACGAGTTCGTGGTGCTCCACCCGAGCCTGGACCTCTCGGACGAGAACGGCGAGCTGTCGCAGCTGCTGCTGAGCCAGTGGTCGCTCGACGCCGGGGAAGACCGGTTCGCGTCCATCTCGCTTTTCTGCGAGATGAAGCTGAGCGAGGCCGCGCGCATGACGTCCTGGGTCGAGCGCCCCAACCGCTTCGCCACGACCGCGTGCTGCCAGCTGCTCGACAAGTACGTGCGCCGCCTCGAGGAGCAGCCCGCGCGCTCGCGCGAGAGCGGCGCGAGCGCCGCGTTCCTGCGCCGCGTCCACGACGAGCTCGTGCGCGCCATCTTCCCGCTGGGCGCGGCGTCGCCTTGCGACTACGCGCAGTGCGTGCCGTTCTTCCTCGAGTACAAGAAGCTGCGGCGCCACGCGCAGCTGCTCATGGCCAACGTCGAGAACCGCGAGCAGAGCGCGGCGACCAAGGAGAAGCTGCCGCTCAAGCTCGACAAGGTGCTCGCAGCAACGCGCGCGCACGCGGACCACACGCGGCTCGCGACCATGTTCCGCGCCTGGCGCGCGACCGCGCGCAACGCCGAGCTCACGCGCGCGCTCAAGTACCGCGCGTTCCGCGCCTCGCGCAAGCTCAACATGAGCGCGCTCTTCCGCGCGTGGCGCATCGAGGCGCTGCGCCGCGCGTACCAGCGCGAGAGCGTCGAGTACCAGACCATGCTCTCGATCACGGCGGCGTCGCTGAGCCGCAAGGACGTGCAGATCGCCGAGGCCGACAGCAAGATGGCGTCCATGGCCAAGATCATCGACAGCCTCACCGAGTCCAACGCGCAGCTCTTGTACCGCGTGGAGCAGCTCGAAGCCATCGTCGCGGGCAAAGGCGGCGCTAACGGCGCGCGCGGCGCTGGCGTCGGTACCAGTGGCGGCGTCGGCAGCGACGCGCTGGGCAGCTTTGGCTTCCCACGGTCACAAGGTCGCCCAGCGCCGTTCGACCGCCTCGACGCGCCAGGCACAACGGGTCCCGCCGGCGGCTCGGCCGATGACGAGAAGATGGACCGCACGAACCGCATGCTGCTGGAGACGATGCTGGGCATGGCGCGCATGGTCGAGTCGTGCGCGATCCAGATGTCCAAGGACATGATGGACTCGCTCGAGCACCAGCTCGACGGCTCGATGCTGCAGCAGCTCGCCGACATGATCCACGCCGACAACGTGGTCAAGATCAAGGCCGAGGAGGCGCGCGGGCTCGTGATGACGGGCGCGACGCCGCCGGGCACCGCCGTCGGCCAGAAACCGCCACCACAGCAGCCGCCGCTCGCGCGCAAGATGAGCGTCAACGTCGCGTTCAGCAACAGCACGATGCTCGCGTCGCTGGGCAAGGGCGCCGTGGCCATCAAGGACCTCGCGGTCATGCCCGTGGACGCGTTCCTGCTCAACTGGTTCAAGCTCAACCTCCAGCTCAGCTCGGCCGCCGAGAAGACCACGGACCGCACGATCAAGAACTTTACGAGCGACCTCGCGGACGGCCGCCGCTTCTCGTTCCTGCTGCACCGCCTGTTCCCGACGTGGTTCGACGCCAATGTGAGTTGTGTGGTATACAAAGGTCAAGTCTAAGCGTAGACAGGCGGCCTCATGTTTTTTGGTGCGCATGTAGATGGTCCACGAGATCGACGCCGACGAGCGGCTCAAAAACGTCGCGGGCTTCCACGCGCGCGTGCAGCCCATGCTGCCGCAGGTCGTGACGAGCGACTCGATTCACAGCGGCAGCGCGACCGAAAACATCGCGTTCACGGCCATGCTCTTCGGCATCTCGGTGCACGCGATCCGGCGCATCAACCTCGACCGCCAGCGCGAAAAGTTCCTCAACATCATCACGTCCTGGAAGCGCGTGCGCTCGCTGCTGCTCGAGGTCAAGCGCATGAACGACAACTACGACGGGCTCATGGTCGTGCACCTGCTCAAGGAGATGCGCACGTGCGAGACGCTCTTCAAGCAGCTCAACGCCGAGCTCTGCACGATCGCGATCGCGTCCAACGAGAGCGCCAGCACGCTCTCGCAGGTCGCGTACAAAGTCCTCCAGCTCACGTGGCGCTGTCTCCATGCCAAGCTCGCTGCGCCCGGTACGCCGGGCCACGGCGTCCACACGCTCGACCTCGTCGACGAACGGCTCGCCGAGCGCGTCAAGGATTTTACGCACGTCGAGCTCGCCACCGTGCGCCAGCTGCTGGTGAACGACAGCCAGTACGAGGCCACGCGGAGCGCGGTGTCCTCGGGCAAGCACGCCGCAGCTAAGGCGCAGGCACTGTTGGTACCACAGGCTGTGACCGAGAAGGAGGTCGTGACGCGCACCGAAGCCGTGCGCGACGCTCTCGTGCTGTACTGCAAGGACCTCCACGACATCTTCAAGCACTACAGCGCGAGCGGCGGCGTCGGCAGCATTGCGAGCATGAGCCTCAGCGAGTTCCTCAAGTTTGTGCGCGACTGCGGGCTCATCGCGAGCGGCGACGCGCCGCCCGTCGCACCGCCGGCCCACACGGGCAAGCACGCGCGCGGTGCCGCCGAGGTCGCGCCCATCACGCAGCCCATGGCCGAGTTCGTGTTCCGCGCCGCGCTCTTCTTCTCGCCGCTCACGCCACGCGAGTTCATCGTGAGCACCTTGACCTCCGCGGAGCCCGAGAGCGCGACGCCCAACGCGTCCGCCGCTAATGCAGAACCGACCGCCGCAACAGCCAGCTTCGTGCTCCCTGCGGCAGATCCGTTCCGCGCCGAAGGCGTGCTGGCATCGCTTGAATTTGGCGAGCGCGAGATGGTCGGGAGCGAGTTCGTGAACGCGCTGCTGCGGCTCGCGGCGATCCGGTGCCCGGCGCACGCGACGCGCGCGACGCTGCTGGACGAGCGGCTGCGCGACTTCATGGAAATCCACGTACTGCCCAACGCGCTGCGCTCGCAGTCCGAAATCTTCCGTGCCGAGGTCGCGGCGCCCAAGGTGCGCGCCGTGTTCCAGAAGCACAAGCCGGCGCTCCAGCGCGTGTTCCGGTACTACACGTCCATGCACGCGCTGCGCGAGCAGCAGTCGACCATGGACCTCAAGGAGTTCCTCATCTTTGCGCGCGACTGCAAGCTCGTGGGCTCGTTCGTGACCGAGCACACGCTCAAGCAGGTGCTCGTGAATCTGCAGCGCGACGACGCCGAGACGGGTGCCGGAGGCGGAGGTGGCCTCGACGACGCGGCCGTGCTGCGCGCCGACTTTGGCGACTTCCAGGAGGCGCTCGCGGCGCTCACCGAGTATGTGATCTGCAACCCGTACGTGCCACTCCATAAGCGCGTGGAGCAGTTCATCCACGAGCACGTGCTGCCGCGCGCGCGTCAAAAGAAGAAAGCTGTGGGCGAGTGAGGACAAGAAAGTTGTTTTGTTAGTTACGAGGTCTCGCCGACGTGCCGCTTGTACGCGGCGACAACGTTGTGGAGCAGCATGGCGATGGTCATGGGGCCGACGCCGCCGGGCACGGGCGTGACGGCGCCCGCGACGCCCAGCGCCTCGCCGAAGTGGACGTCGCCGACGATCTTGAAGCCGTCGCGGTTGGGTTTCCCGTGGTACACAGGTTCGACGTCCTCGTCCTCCTCCTGCACAAAGTTGATGCCCACGTCGACAACTACAGCGCCCGGCTTGAGCCACTCGCCGCGCACGAGGTACGGCTGGCCGCACGCGACGACCACGACGTCGGCCTGGCGCACGTACCGCGGCAGGTCCTGGGTCTTGGAGTGGCACTGGATGACTGTGGCGTTGCGCTTCTGCAGCATCAGCGTGATCGGGTTGCCCACGAGGTTGCTGCGACCCAGCACGACCGCGGTCTTGCCCTCGAGCGCCACGTGCTCGGCGTCCAGCAGCGCCACGATGCCCTTGGCCGTGCACGGCACGAGGTACGGGTACCGGTGGCGCATCGCGAGCTCGCCCACGTTGAACGGGTGGAGCCCGTCCACGTCCTTGGTCGGCCGGATCGCGTCAATCACGCGCTGCGCGTCCACGTGCGCCGGCAGCGGCAGCTACAGGTGATAGTATAGGTATCAGATACATACATCTCTTGAGAGGGGAGAATGCGCCCGCGGATCAATCACCTGGACGAGGATGCCGTCAATGGTCGGGTCCTGGTTGAGCGCGTCGATCTGGCGCAGCACGCCGCGCTCGTCCGCGCTCTCCGGCAGCAGAAAGTTGACGGAGCGGATGCCCGCCTTCTCGCACGCCACGCGCTTGGTGCGCACGTACAGCGCCGAGTCCTTGCGGTCGCCCAGCATGATGAGACCGAGCGCCGGCGGCTACGACACACATTCTCACCGATGTGAGACCAAGAGAGACAGAGACACATGCAATGATACGTAACCATAACCGTACCCGTCCGTGCCGCGCCGTGAGCGCCTGCACCTCGCGCTGGAGCGCCGCGCGCAGCGCGCCGGCGATCGCCTTGCCGTCGATCACGCGCGCCATCGAACCACGGCTATTCGATGAGAGGTGTTGAATGGAGGGGTTACGTTACACGGCCAAAGGGGTACGCTGTATCCTCCAATTAGAATTCACGTCTGTCAATTCCGACCCCATCAATTTGAATATTGCACCTTCTTCGCGGACAGCTCGTCCGTCGCGGCCTTCCCGAGCAGGCTCGAGCAGCTCGCACGCGAAGCCCTGGAACGTGTCCGGTTCTGAGCGGCCTCGAGCGGGTCGCGGGCCGCAGCGAAGGGTGAGCGGTGCATGGCACGAGGCGTAAAGCAGCGAGTGAAGCCGCGGTGGGCGCAGGCGCTCTCGGAGCTCTTTGCGGTGGGCCGTGTGGCTGTGTACCGCGGCGGCAGTCCTTGAGGTTCGATTGAAGTGGACGGATAGTCGATCCGTACGGAACCCGGGCTCCACGAGGCGAAGCGTTGTCAAGTCGATGGACGAGATCAAACGGTGAGCGAATACTGTATGGCAGACAATACGACGAACAAGTGGTGTCTCGTGATTCACGATGCAGCAACTCCAGAACGTCTTGATCTGGCAACCCAACATCCTATAAGACTTCCACTGTATTAGTCGTGACGGTATCGTATGCTTGCTGGAACGATGAAGCCTCATGAACCGGTCGTACACATTCACTCTCGATGCGCGACGCCGGTGCTGAGGTTCAGATGTACTGTATATGTCTTCGTAGTGGCACGGTGAGTGAGGAGGTGATTGGATTGTCGTCTCGCCGATCGAAGACACTCAAGCCACTTGACGTGCGCTGCGTTCGCTAATCGTCTCGTACGCGCTCGCGAGGGCACCGCTTCCACTTCGCAAAAGCATATTGACACCCCATTCACTACATGGCGAGGAGTTGATATCGGTCATGCTCTCGCGCTCAGTTGGCCGCGCCCTTTCCTTCTCGATCAGGTCGCGCCGGTGCGATTGCCATCCGGCCAACGTCAACGGGTCCAAGCCGAGCTCGCGCGCACGTGCAGTGCGTCGCGCTTGTATCGCTTGCAGGCGACACACGCGCTCGAGCTCTTGTGCCGAGCGCTGCCTTCGCAAGGAGATGAGAAGTAGAATGGCCGTGAAGGTGGCCAGGCCCAAGAAGGCGTGCCACAGTGTGTCGCCGATGTCGTGCACGACGACAGCATAGGGTTGAACGGCTGTATCCTGGGTCATCGCCCCGTCGACACTGTCGCTGCAGTTGTCGCCGACGGACCAGGAGCGCTCGCACACGTCCACGCACACACACGCGCCAGCGTCGCCGACGCAGAAGCGGCTGTCCGGGGCCGATGAGATTGAGCGCCAGAAGTTGCTCCGCACACAGGCGTCGCACGTAGCATCGCCAGTGTCGCAGTACCGTACGCTTCAGGCGGGGAACTGCCAGGACTGCATCGCACGCATGCGCGGACGCTGCGCCAACTTGGCGTTCGAGGCGACGAAGCCGAGTTCGACGGCCTGAGTGTACTCGGTGGCCGGATCAAGGGCCGCGTCCTGGGCGTTCACGCACTTGCCAGTGGGGTCAACGAGGCAGCCTGTGGTTTCAAGGCAGCTCGCACATGCCCGTGGCTTGCGGCAGCCGTGCGTCGAGCCGTCGGCCGGCAGCAGGTACGCACAGGTCTCACCTGGCGCGAGCGTCTTCATTGTAGGTGGGGTCGTAGTGGCGCGAACGTGGACAAGGGTCCCAGTGGATGTGAGGGGG